>VYZT01005343.1:6689-27025 GCA_013400735.1 Pomatostomus ruficeps | reverse complement strand
TCCAGCGAGGCAGCCGGGAGCGTGGTGATCTTCGGGGGCATCGATGAGTCCTATTTCACTGGCCCCATCAGCTGGATCCCCGTCTCCTACCAGGGCTACTGGCAGATCTCCATGGACAGGTGACAAATCAGCTCTGCTGGTCTCTGGTCACCCCAAACTTTTGCTTCTCCAGAGACCTCAGGCCCATCAGCACCAGAGGCTTCCAGCACCATCCCCACCACAGGGCTGGGGGATGCAGAAGGACAGGGGAACAAACTCTGCAGTAATTTGGTAATTGCCACCCAAAACGAGGATGCTTTGTGCCTGGGGCACAGCCTCGTTCCTATCCTGTGATTTAGAGAATGTCTCTGGTGATGAGGAGAGCAAAATCCTGGGTCAAGGCCTCTTTTGTTGGGCTGGAGAGGGTCCCAGCTGCTGGCTGTGTTCAGTGCCCATATCTGCAATCCCAGCTGGCTCTGCAGCTCCACAAAGGAAAAGGCTCACAGGCAGCACTGGAGGAGTTGCCTGGCTTTAACTCTTATAAAAGAAGTTAAAAACCATCCCTGAGGTCCATCTGGCTGTTTCACGGCCCCTGCTCGGTCTCTCCCCACAGCATCCTCGTGAACAGCCAGGAGGTTGCGTGCAGCGGTGGCTGCCAGGCCATCCTCGACACCGGCACCTCCCTCCTGGCCGGGCCACCCTCGGACATCGGGAACATCCAGAGCGCGGTTGGGGCCAGGGAGGGCCCGTATGGAGAGGTGAGAGCTCGCCCTGCTCGCCCTGGGAGCTGCTGGCACTGCAGAGCCTGGCCAGGGCACATGGACACCGCCCTGGGCTCAGGGCAGGGACACCTGGGACACTCCCAGCCTCTGGATACATCAGGGGGACAGAGAATCACAGAGTATCCCGAGCTGGAAGGGACCCACAGGATCATCCAGTCCAACCCCTGCCCTGCACAGACACCCCAACAACCCCACCCTGGGCATCCCTGAGCGCTGTCCAAACGCTCCTGGAGCTCTGGCAGCCTCGGGGCCGGGACCATTCCCTGGGGAGCC
This sequence comes from Pomatostomus ruficeps, assembly GCA_013400735.1. NCBI lineage: Eukaryota > Metazoa > Chordata > Aves > Passeriformes > Timaliidae > Pomatostomus > Pomatostomus ruficeps. Next base: position 25,991 of record VYZT01005343.1, on the reverse strand, counting down.
TGGGCAGTGCCCAGCACCCTCTGGGGAAGAACCTTTCCCAAAATCCAACCTAAACCCCCCTGGCCCAGCTCCAGCCCTTCCCTGGGTCCTGTCCCTGTCACAGGGAGCAGAGCTCGGAGCTGTCCCTGTGCTACCCCTCTGGAGGATGTTGAAGACCCCAGTGAGGTCTCCCCTCTCTCCCCACCCTCTGTGGGTGTTTCCCTCCTGAGAGCCCCATCCCTCTGCTCCCTGCAGCACAGCGTGAACTGCAGCTCCGTCCCCGCCATGCCCGATGTCACCTTTGTCATCGGCGGGGTGCAGTACCCGGTGTCCGCCTGGGCCTACACCGAGCAGGTAGGTGGGGACCAGCTGGTCCCAGCTGCAGGAGCCTCTCTCGAGGTCCGTCTGCTCTTTCCAGCAGCTCTGGCCACCCTGGCTGCTCCCATTCCCACGGGAGACAGGGCACGGATGGCCACGGGCCCCCAGGGCAGTGCAGGAAGACCCCAACCCACATTTCCCATTCGCCTTTCTGTGCTCCAACGCAGCACGAGCAGGGCTCCTGCACGAGCAGCTTCCAGGACACCTCCGGGGAGCTCTGGATCCTGGGAGACGTTTTCCTCAGGGTGTACTACAGCGTCTTCGACCGCGCCAACAACCGCGTGGGGCTGGCCAGGGCTGTTTAGATCTGCCACGGTGCCGGCGCTGCCGCGGCTTCGTCTGACCGCGGCCGCGGCTTTTGGCACAAATAAAGCGCTGATGGTTCTGAGCGGTGCTGCGTGGTCATTTCTGGTGGAACGGCAGCAGCCAGGAAGGAGCTGATGGTCACCAGCTGCTCTCTGGTGGCCAAGAACCGTTTGGTGACCACAGTTCTGCTCTCGGCCTTTGAGAGCTGCGATCGCCGCAGGGCCGAGGGGTAGAAGCAAGATTGGCCCTTTTATTGGGGCAACAACAAATGGGTGACGCTGGAACCCCCAAATTTCCACCCAGGGAGGCTGAACTCGCCCCCCCCAGACACAAACCATCCCTGAACAGCCCCACAGCCATGCCCCACCAGGTTCTGTCCCCATAGCTCCCCCTCCCTGCGCATAGGGCTTGTCCCCCTTTTCCCTACACGGGGTCTGACGCCCAAAGCCACTCCAGGGCAGGGAGTCCCCCACACTGGAAGATTTCCCACACTGGAAGATTTCCCTTGGGCCACCCCAGAGAGCAGGGAAAGGCTTTCCCTGGTGCCTCCCACGTTTACAGAAGCGCAGACCCTGCACGGCTCCGTTTTGTGAAGGGATTTCCCTCCATCCATCCCCAACCCTGTGAGAAAGGGAGGCTGCCTCCTTCCCCGGGAGCAGCTGCAGTGGGATCGCTCAGCAGGAGCCGGGAGAGAGCTCCAGGTCCCCGCTGTGTCCTCATTTCTGCAGAGCTGGGGGACAAGGGACTGGTTCCATCATTTATTGGTAAATGAGGCCCTGTCACTGGTGGGGCCTGGAGATCCCAGTGGGAATGAGGGTGTGGAGGGAGAGATCTGAGTGATTGGGGTTGGAAATTTATTGCTCTCTTCTGACACTGTGTGAAAACGGAGGAGTTTTTATAAAATTTTTAAAGGAGTATTTATAAAATAAAGGAGGCTGTGATGTGGGACGGTGGGGGGTGATTTATCCCTCCCTGGGATCGCACATCCCCGGCTCTCCCAGCCCCAGCTGGAGGGAATCTCTTGTGCCCAAGCACAGGAGTGACCCAACCCCGGATTTTGGGCACACGGGAATTGCCCTCAGCTCCACGCAGGAATTCTCTCATTTTTATGAACAACCAGAAATGAGGCAGAGGTAGAGGGAACCCCAAGGATCGGCTGTGCAGGGTTGGATGAGCCCCGGAGGAGCAGCCAGGGGCTGTGGCTGGGATGTCGGTCAGTGGGGTGGCAGTGGGGTGTTGGTCCTCATTCCAGGCAGGACCAACATCCTAAATGCCGTCCCAGGGGCAGTTCCTGAACTCTCCTCCTGCACTGCGGCTGAGAATTCCCGGGAAGAGCGTCCTCCGTGGCAGCACCCCCGGCCCTGGCCCTTCCCACAGCTCTGTTCTCATTCTGGTAAGGGAATAAACCAAGGAAAAGCTTCCAAGCGCGGGTTGGAGAGCGGGAAACAAATCGGGAAATCTGCGGCACGGCAGTGCTGATCCTGGAGTGCCATCTCGCGGCTGCCCAGTGCCAGAGGGCAGCGATGGGTGGGATATTGGGCAGGAATTGTTCCCTGGGAGGGTGGAGAGGCCCTGGCACAGGGTGCCCAGAGCAGCTGTGGCTGCCCCTGGATCCCTGGCAGTGCCCAAGGCCAGGCTGGACGGGGCCGGGAGCAGCCTGGGACAGTGGGAGGTGTCCCCCATGGCAGGGGGGGCACTGGATGGGCTTTGGGATCCCTTTCAATCCAAACCATCCTGGGATTCTCAGGAATTTCAGCTCAAAGGAGGGAGATGCTCCTGCCTGCAAATATTTCACTCCTGGCCACAGGTTCTGTGTTGCTCCAAGGATAAAAAATGACCAGGACGCCTTCCTGATAAAGCAAAGGGGTTTCTTGTCTTCTTTTAGGTAGTTAAAAATTTGAAGAGGGAATTCAGCCTCTGTGTGTGCAGGACATGACAGATTGGCTCATTAGGGCTTGACTCTGGAACAGGGCAGTTCCCGAGGGCTTTTTATGGATTTCAATGAGCTCGGAGCTTTGGACTCGTGTTTGGGAAGGGACAAAGCTGCAAATCGTGCAGGAAAATGGGGTTTCTTGCAGGTTTTTATCAAGCACCAGCTGAGTGTTGACACTGGGAATTCGTAGCCTGGTTTTCCTCCTCTTTTGGGCAAACTGGAAATAACTCAATCTGTCTGGAGAGGTTCAGTGCCTCCAACCCCGCTCCCACGGCACCAGTCAGGGATCCCCCTTGGACCCGGCCTCGCACAGGGGATGGTGTGAGCCCAACTGCAGAGTGAGTCCTCATCTCACAGAGCTGGAGATCTGTAATTATCTGTAATTATCTGTAATTATCTGTAATTATCTGATTTTCAGAGCAGCTGTGGCTGCCCCTGGATCCCTGGCAGTGCCCAAGGCCAGGCTGGACAGGGCTTGGAGCAGCCTGGGACAGTGGGAGGTGTCCCTGCCATGGCAGGGGTGGAACTGGATGAGCTTTGAGGTCCCTTCCCACCCAAACCATTCTGGGGTTCCACGCTGCCCCACGTCTCAACCCTCCCATACAAAATTCCCAGCTGGAATTGTGTTGCCATGGTGCAGCACAAAGCCAGGAACAAAAATGTTGAATCCAAATAAAAAATATTTGCTGCATGCCAGATTTTGAAGCATTTATTCTTTTATTTGAGGATAAAGTTTACAAGTTTATAAGAATCAGGTTGTCCATCCATCCATCCATCCATCCATCCATCCATCCATCCATCCATCCATCCATCCATCCGTCCGTCCGTCCATCCATCCCAGCACCATCACGGTCCATGTTTACAGGAGGAGTGGAAATGTGCTCGTGGCTGCTCAGGCTGAATATTTCCCAGCCCAAACCTTCTCATCAGAGTTTTTCACGGTGGTTTCCCGAGGAAAAAAACCACCCAAAGTGCTTCTGATTAGAGAGGCTGGGAGAGAATTCGGGGAGGGCAGCAATAAAAATACAAAAGAATGGGAAAAATTCAAGTTTTCTGGAAGAAAAGGTGAAAGAACCTGCCATGAAATAAAAATAGTGATGTGGAGAGAGCTGAGGGGTGAAAAGAGAGGAGCTGGGAATGTTCGAGTGCTGCTCCCAGCTGTGCCTCCTCCAGCTGTGCCCAGCTGTGCGTTCTCCAAGCGTCCCCACCGATGTTGGAATTTGGACACAGTGGGGAGGAGATGAAACAGCTCTGACAGCTTCTCCTGAGGGTTGTAGGGGATGGGGGAAAGGATGGTGGAGGGATGGGGAAAAAACACCAGGGAGAGCAGGAGATAAATGGGATTTATCCCGGGGGGAAAAGGAATTGCTCTGGTCATGTCTCAGATCCATCTCCTGGGGTGCAAAGCAGCACGCAAAATCCCCTAAAACCAGAATAACAACCTCTCCCAGCGGGGCTGTGGGATTTCTGCTGCGGGGAAAATCCCAGCGAGCCCAAACCCGTGTTTTCCATCAGACAGGGAGCGATAAATCTAATCCCCGCTCCACCGCTGCTTTCTGAATGAAATTGCAGACCAGGGATGCTGGCACGCGGCGTGATGATCACGGGGATCCGTCAGGAGATGAGACATCCATGCAGCAGGTGTGGGACATCAGAGAGGATGAGACACCGCACGAGAAGCTGGGGTTTTAATGGAGGCACAAACATCAAAAAAAAAAAAAAATAAAGAAAAAAAAAATGTCGAGTGAAACAGTGAAGTGGGAACAAAATGTTTTTGTCAGAAAACCTGCTGGCATTGGAGAGAACGGCAAAATGAGCTGCTGCTGGCTGCTCCCACCCGAAGTGCCACTGGAAATTTGCATTTTTAGGAAAGCACAAGTGCCTTGTTACAACGGGGAGCGGAGCTGTCAGGAAATGTTGGCTCTCGTCGCTCTGTGCCCCTTCTGCGGCACCAGAAGTGACAACAAAAGCTACAAGGTCACAGCGGCTCATCCGCGGGGTTGTTTGCAGAGCAGATAACGAGCGTTTGTTGCAGGAGAAATCCCGTTCCCTCTCCCAGAGCTGCTTTTCCAGCAGAAACCCCTCTGGGCTTGGAGCCTCCCTGGACCTTCGGGGTGGCTGTGCCCCCACACCGGGTCAGCGTCCCCTAATCCCCCACCTGGGGTCCAACCCTGACCGCCCACCCTGCTGTGCCATCAAAATTAATTAGGCAGGCAGGCCAGGGAACTCATCCAGCTGAAATTATCCCTTCTCATCTCTTTCTGCCAGCTTATCGTTCAATCCGGGCTGTCGCAGGTCTGGGAATTTGTGAGACCCCCAGACCTGAGCTGGTGGGTGGGGAGGAGCTGTTTAAAATGGGCTAAGAAAAGCAGGGAGCTGGAGCCACCTTCAGCCCCGGACAGCTGGGTGTCACCGAGCCAAGCATTTCGTGTCATTTTGCCCTTTTTTCCTCTCCGGTAAACGGGGAAATCTCTGTGTGGGGGGAATTCCACTCTGACGCCATGGACAGAGAAGAGAAATGTCAAGCGGATGAACATCAAATAAAAAACACCAGACCGATGGGCAGGGCGGAGAGATAAGAAAGATGGCATTTATTTGAACAGCCACAGGAAATCAGAGATTGAAAAATGTCTAGAAAAAAAAAAAAAAGCAGCAGCATATTTGTTTTTTTTTAAAAAAAAAAAAATAATAATCAGAGCATGCAGAGGTTGGATACGTTTTCCAGCCAATCCCACCTGACTGTGCCCAGTCCCTCAGGGCCTCACCCTTCATTTTTTGGCCTTGTCTCGAGGGTAACCCCCATTGGTCTTATTGAGCGACTCCATGCTGCCGTTGCCCGTGGCCACGCTGGCCAGCAGCCGCTCCACCTCCCCGGGCAGCATCTGCTTCTCCTCGTTCTCCGTCTCGCGGTGGTAGAAGTAGTTGAAATTGGAGACGATGACGGGCACGGGCAGGGCGATGGTCAGCACGCCAGCGATGGCGCACAGAGTCCCCACGATCTTCCCGCCCAGCGTGGTGGGACACATGTCCCCGTAGCCCACGGTGGTCATGGTCACCACGGCCCACCAGAAGCCGTCGGGGATGCTGGAGAAGTGGGACTGCGGCTCGTCGACCTCCGCGAAGTAAACGGCGCTGGAGAAGAGGATGACGCCGATGAAGAGGAAGAAGATGAGCAAGCCCAGCTCCCGCATGCTGGCCTTGAGCGTCTGCCCCAGGATCTGCAGCCCCTTGGAGTGCCGAGAGAGCTTGAAGATGCGGAAGACCCGGACGAGGCGGATGATCCGCAGGATGGCCAGGGACATGTTCTGCTGCCCGTTGAGCTCGCTCTGCTGGATCAGCTCGGTGGTGAGCGTCACGAAGTAGGGGATGATGGACACAATGTCGATGATGTTCATGATGTTCCTGAAGAACTCGGTCTTGCTGGGGCACACGATGAAGCGGACAAAGAGCTCGAAGGAGAACCAGACGATGCAGGCGGTCTCGATGACGAAGAAAGGGTCCGTGAAGGTGCTGTGGCCCAGCAAGGTGTCAGTCACATTCCTAGAAAGCTCCTGGGCGGACTTAAACTCCCTCTCCTCCCGGAACTCCGGCAGAGTCTCCATGCAGAAGATGATGATGGAGATGACGATGACCAGGACGGAGACCAAAGCCACGCCTCTGGCTGCGCTGGAGCTCTCGGGGTACTCAAAGAGCAGCCAGAACTGCCTGTGAAAGTCATTGGTTGGTAAGAGGGTCTCAGGATCCTTGATGAACCCTTCATCCTCCCGGAACTGGTCCATGGCTTCGTCACCCAGCTCATAGAAGGTGATTTCATCAGCAAAGACGTCGATGGGGACGTTGGCCGGGCGCCGGATTTTCCCCCCGGACTGGTAATAGTACAGGATCCCATCAAAACTGGGCCTGTTCCTGTCAAAGAAATACTCGTTCCTCATGGAGTCGAAGTAGCGCATCCTCTTCTCCGGGTCCCCGAGCAAGGTCTCGGGGAACTGGTCCAGGGTCTTGAGCCGCGTCTCGAACCTCAGCCCAGCGATGTTGATGATGACGCGTTGGTCGCCCTCGTCCATGCCCACCCTCTCGCCCACCAGGTGGTCGCTGAACTCGGCGGAGAACCTGGAGAAGATGGTCTCATTGTTGGCGTTCTCGCTGTTGATGAGGATGCGCAGGTTGGACAGGAGGTTGGCGCAGCTGGGGTGGCCCTTCCGCGACTGCCCGGCGGGGCTGAGGTCGTTGGAGTAGCAGGGATCCTCCACGATCTGGTCGGCGTTGTCAAAACTGACCAGTGCCACCTCCATCTCCTTCCAACTGGCCACGTCCATCATACGCTAAGCGGCTCAGCAGCAGAAATCCCCGCGGCGGCCACCGGCTGCCCGCGCCTTTCCCACGCTAGGAGGATCTGCAAGGGACAGGGACACGGAGCTGAACTGTGCACAGGCACCGCTGGGCTGAGCAGAGCCAAACCAACCTGAGCCCACCCGGTCCTGCTCTGTTTGCAATGGAAACATTGACACCACTGCCCAGAAAAACAACGTCCAGCTCGTCTTTGGGTCCTGCAAACCCTTTGGGCGCGGCTTTGTCACAGTGAAACCCCCCCAAACCTCCTGCAGGACCCGAGGATGGACAGTCAGGGAGCAGCAGAGGATGGGGGTGGATTTGGGGGTCCCACCCAGCCTCTCCCCAGTGACCCCAGAGCAAGGGGGGTGGATCCGGGGTCCCACCCAGCCTCTCCCCAGTGACCCCAGAGCAAGAGGGGTGGATCCGGGGGTCCCACCCAGCTCTCCCCGGTGACCCCAGGGCAAGGGGTCATTCCGTACATTCCCAGTGCAGATCCAAAGTTCAGGGTGGGATTTGGGGGTTTTAAACATGGCTGTCCCCGTTAAGAGCAGCCCGTGGTCCAGGTGGGAGAGGCATTGGGTCAAACCCCGGGAGGGCCTGGGCACGTTGCCATTGGGTCAACCCGTGTTTGGAAACAATTCCCAGAGCAGGAACCGCACTGGGATTCGGGGAGTGCAGCCCAGGAGGAGAAATGTCCTTGGAGAACCCCTTTGCTCTGGGAAGAGGGATAGGAACGGGACCCCTTGTTGTGATCGGGCAGAGGATGGGGTGACATCTTCCAGAGCTTTCCTTGTCCTCCTCCACAACAGACCTGACATTCCCAGCTCCAGGGAGAAGCTCAGGACGAGCACTTGGAGAGCACCATTCCACGGGGTGAATTGTTTCCCAGCCCGGCTCTGTGAGGCACTCAGGAACAGCCCCACATCCCCAAATATTCCTGGGCACACATCTCCCCCCACACCACCGGCATCACCCTGAGCTCAGCAAAGTCAGAGAGGAGCCCGGGGGCCAGGCTGGGTTCTGGAGCTGGGAAATCGCCTGTCCTGCCTCAGGGAGAGGCACAGAGAGAAATCAGCTGTGAACGGGGAACGGTTCTGCCGAGATTTGCCCCAAAAAGGAACTTCCCAAGTAAATCCTACGCCCTGATTTATTTCCCCTCCAAATGTGTTCTCCAGACACGAGACACCACAGGAGGACACGCGGAGCTGCTCTGCGTGACCGCGGCTCTCCAAGGGCACTCCGGCTTTCTTACCCAGCCAACCTCAGCGAGAGGGAGACAAAAAACCCAAATGCCCTCGAGTGCCAGGAATAGCAACACAATTTAGGCCACGGAGCAGCAGCAGCGGCGCCAGGGCCGGTCCTGCCACGAGGACGGTCCCCAGCGCAGGGTTTGCTTCCCAGGGACGCATCCCCCATGGGGACCCAGCCGCTCCCGGGGCCTCGACCTCCCCGTTTCACCGGAATAATTTGGGGCACTGAAGGTTTTGCCTCCCTGGAAGCAGAGGATCCGTCCTTGCTGGCACACGGCTGGGAAGGGGGGTGGGACAAAAGCCAAAATCCCAAATCTGGTGCAGAAATGGGCATTGAAATCCCAGCTTGGTACAAATCCTCCCTCTCCTGCTCTCAACCTTCCAGCCCCAGCAGCAAAACTTCACACAGGACCTGGCATCGTCATCCCAGGCAAGGCTCAACCTCTCTCTCTCCTCAGCAGAAGAGATTGTGGATTTGGGGACAAATCCTCCAATTTATCACAAGCTATTTACAGACCACGTCTCTTTGCTTGAACTGAACCCAAAAAGCTTGGCTGTTCCTCGAAATCCATCCCTGCAGGGCTGCCTCGGGCTGGTAGGATGCTGAATTTCCCACTTGGGGACACACAGAGAGGGGCAAAGCAGAACTGATGCCCAGAGGCAGCAGCAGCAGCGCGGTTGTGTCCCCAAAGTGACCTCAGGCAAAGCTGGGGAGCCCCAGCACCTCCAAACCTGAGTCCTCCAGCCCCAGCCACGTCCAGCTCAGCCCTACCCAAGGTGAGGCCGCTCTCGGTGGGGCTGGAGCCACCCCAGGCTGGAATGTTTGGTGGCTTTGTGAGAGGCTGCTGCTGGCAGGGGGATTTGTGGCATCAGAGCAGCAGCCCAGAGCTGAGGATAACCCCAGTTTCAGGAGCATCGGGAGGCCCACAAAGGGACACTGCAACCAACCTGGCCCAAATAAAGCTCTTTTGAGCCTTTCAAGGGAAAAGCAAGCATTAAAGGGAAGAGGAAAAGCAGCACACATCACTCCCTTCTTGCGTTCTTGCTTTGTCTTAATATAAATCCCAAGTTGATTTTTAAATCAGAGTAAAACAAAGTTTGAATCAGAGTTTTGTGTTCAGTGGCAGCGTGAGCTGACCTGACCCACCACACCTCCAGCCTGGGGGAGAACCCAGAGGGGTCCACACGTCTGGGAACTCCTCCTGGCAGTGGAACCAAGTGGAGCAGCCAAAGCTGACCATGAAATTCCCAGAATCACGGAAAAGGCTGAGCTGGAAGGGACCCACAAGGGGAAGTTGCCTCCCAAGGCAGCACCGTGAGGGGATCTCGGGATCTGGAGCATGAGGGGAGTTTGGCTCCCAGCACTGCACCCTGGGCAGGAAGGTTCCCCAGCCCCAGCTTGGAAGGATAAAGGATTTTTGGTCCCAGAAGGAAATGGGATGTGCTGAAAGGAATTGGGATGTGCTGAAATCTGCCTTTGCCTCAGAGACTCTGCGAGCACCGAGCTGAGCCCCCCTGGCATCGTCCCTCCTGGGGAAACTGAGGCACAGAGCTGAGATGGGACAATTTACACATCATGGGCAGGGCTGGGAGGGGAAATTCAGGCTCATTCTCCCCCTGGGACATGGAGAGGTCCTTTTTATCTCCATTTCCAGCCCTTGGAACAGCTCCCATGGGATGCGGGGCTCTGAGGATCCTTTTCTTGCCTTAAAACCCTAGAACATTCTGGTGTCTGTCTGTCCCTGTCACCAAAGGGAGGTGCCCACCTGTCCCCAAGCCCCCACACCACCGTATCTGTCTCGTTTTTAATTAAGACCAAAAGGAACGGCGCATCCTGAAGCCCCAGAACGTCCTCCCTAAGCTCTGCGCCGCGCTCCGGGCTCCAGCCGAGGCTTGAACTAGAAAGTTGCCTCGTTTTTTCCTCCTAAATCACCCAACATCTGCTTCCCAGAATCTGATTAACTAATATCCTTCAGCGGAAATCCCTGCCTGTGGAAAATCATAATAATAATAATAATAATAAAAAACCCCTGGAGGGAGAGCGACGGTGAAAGGGAAAGGTCATTTGGAGGGAGAGTTTGTGTTTCACCCGTCACATCCCGGTGAGTCGGGGCTGTGCTTCCCACCAGGCTCCGTCCATCCCGTGGAACCTTCCCACCCGCAATCCCCGGTGCTTCCCCCTCCTTTCACCCCTCCTGCAGCAAACAATGCCCATTTCCAAGGGTTTTCCAGGTTACTGGAGAGGTTGAGCCTCTTTTCCTCCCTCCCTTCCCCTCCTCTGCCCATCATCCTCGAACGGGGTGAGAAAGGAGCGGGTTCTCCCCGCTGCCAGCGCCTCCAAGGACTCACCTGGGCAGGGCATGGAAGCGCCAAGGCTCTCAGCATCTGGGGAGAGAGTCATTAAACGCACATAGGGGTGTGTAGGGAACGCGGAGACGGAAAAAACAAAAGTCCAGCCATACCCTCGGCAGGTCCCTCTGGGATCACGCAGACAATGCCATTTCAAAGGCTCCTCGCTCCTGGATTCGCCGGGGAATTGGCAGCGCCGGGGCCGGGCTGTGGGATCCGGCCCCGAGCGGAGCCCCGGCCCCGCCATCCCCCCGGGAGCCCTGAACCCCGCCGGGGGTCCATGGGGACAGGGCCGGTGGCGCTCTGGGGACTCCCGCTCCCCACGCCCCGCTCGCCCGGGGAGGGGGGACCCGGCCACCCACCTCCTGCCCCCAGCCGGCGGCGGCGAGACGGGGGAGGACGTGCCCTTCTGGCGGATGCCACCTTTAATCCCCAATAATGCTCCGGATGGTCCAGCGGGGACAAGTCTTGTCCGTGACGTGGCGAGGTCTGAGCTGGTCCCCGCGCGAGAGGCGGAGAGGGGGGACAGGGACCCGCACACCGCTGCCGCCGGGAGAGGGATTTACGGGCGGCCAAAGGGCCCTTTTAGCATTAATATCAAATAAGGGCATTAAAAAGAGGACGGGAGGGGAAAGCCCAAGGGTTGGCGCATCCCCCGCTGCCCACCTACCTCTCGCCTGTGGCCGTGGGGACAGCGGGCGCCTTTCCAGGAGGGGACGGCCACGGTGCCACCACCACGTGGGACGTGTCCGTCCCCGCCCCGGGGTGACTGGGACCAGTTGCAGCCGCGGGCACAGCGGGCACAGCCCAGCAAAGGGCATCGCTGGGGGGCGAGGGAGAGGAGGGACGCGGCCGGGTGCTGGCTCCGGCCCCAGCGCCACCGGGCTGGTCACCTCCAGGAATTAATTAATTAATAAATCAATGAGCACCCTGGGTGGACAGGGCCAGGCGGGTTGGCAGGAGTAATTAAATAACCGGGATTTTTGTTTTCTTCCCCTATTTTTTCTTTCTTTCCGTTCCAGAGCTTGCTATGCCCACAGCCATCTCGCCTTGGGTGCTCCGAAGTGATTTCGTTCCTGTTGGTCTCACCCAGGGCTGGATCCCACCTGTCCCTCACCCAGGTTCCCTTCCCACCCTCCTCTTCCTCCTCCATCCCCTCCTCCCCCTCCCAGGCGGTGGGGGAAGGCAGGGGAGGGGGTGGCACACTTCTACCCGCAGGCTGCAGCCTGAATTCCTGAATTCCTCCTCGGTGACGTTCCTTTGCTCTTGAGGGACCCGGTCACCTCGATTTCCCTCCCTCCAGCATCCTTCTCTGTCCTCTGCGCTATTTCTCCTCTCGTGACGTTAATGAGCACATTAAACCTCCCTGTCCCGGCGGAGAGCCCGCCTTGGAGCCGGCCTGGAGCGTCTCAGAGTCATCTTCGGCCTCCTGGGACGGAAAGGGGACAGGAGATTATCCGGACCTTTGATCAGGTCCTCCAGGGCGGCTTTGTCACTTCACACACCGTTTCTCTACCCCTGCAGATTACAGCCCTCAAATTCACCCTCATCCCGGTGAGGGCATCTTTCAACAAAAAGGAATTCAATTTATATTCCTGCCACCCAAATCCAGCTTGTGTCCGTCTCCCCTCCAAACCCAGCTTTGGAAGGGCTTTGACCACAGGGTGATGGGGGCTGTAGGCAAAATCTGACTTTTTTGGGTGTTTTTTTTTGCCCAAAATCTGCCTGGAACTAACCGGGGTCACTTCCTGCCCCCGGGCAAAGAGCGGCTGTGGCTGAGGGAACAGGAAGAGCACCCAGAGGAGCCGCAGATCTGCCTTGTGCCGGGGCTGAGGGGCTTTGGCAAAACCCCTCTGATAAGGGGGATCTCCCTGGAGTGAAAGCGGCATTGGGATCCAGCGGGGATGGGTTCGGGGGGAGATGCCCGGAACGACATCACAGCCTGGAGAAACGGGGCAGTTACACAACTCCCTCGTCTCTGGGGGTTCGGCCGCACCCCGGGCCCCGCGGGAAAGTTCTGCCTTTGCTCAGCCAAGGTGATTCCAAACACCCCCTCGGCTCTGAGGATTTCAATCCCCGCCCCAGCCAGGCTGCCCCCGGCGCTCCTTTCCCTCTAATCCTCTGCTCCTGGAATCGCCAGCTCTGCCGGGGTGCATCCCACAGACAAATTTGGCCCCCGAGGGTGTCCTGCAGTCGGGATGGACCCGAACCCAGCAAGTCCCGGCACGGGATCGCTGCTCAGCCGCTCTGCACGCACAGCTCCGGCACCAGAGGGGAGATCAAACCCCCCCGAGCCTGTCCCGAAGCAGAGAGGGATTAACTGGCAAAGGAGGAATTTTTGCCAGCGGGTCCCTGAATGGTTGTTTGCACGGGGAGCTGAATTTTCCCTGTGGGAACGGGGCGGGAGGCTGCGCAGCTCACGGCGTTTCCCGTGGATCTGACACGGGACGAGCCGAGCACGGGGGGACAAGGACAGGGCTGGGGGGTCCCGCGGGTCCCGCTCTGGAACGGGGCAGTGCCGCTTTATTTGCTGTTCCTGAATTCCCGAGGAAAACGGAGCCCGCAGAGATTCCCGTGGGATCCGTGCGGGCCGCGCTCTGCCGGATTCGGTCCGCGGAGCACCTCGGGGCGGTAATGAGTCCGCGCTAATTGCAGCACTAATTACCTGGGGTTCGGTAATTCCAGCCCCGCGGCGCTGCGATGGAGCTCAGGTGGCTCCGCGGCGCCTCCACCGAGGGAATTTTCCTTATTTCTCATCCCAGCTAATTGAAGCGCCCCTCAATTAACAACAGTCCCCCAGCAGCAGGAGGGCCGCGTTTCGGGGGGTGCAACACGCGAAACCACAGCCCGGACCCTTCAGCGCCCTCGATTCGGGCTGGGTTATTAAAGCTCGAGCTCGGATTGGGACACGGGCTGTCCTTGCAGGCTTAGCGAGGTGCCCCCGGCATCTGGCACCGCTGGACCGGGGCAGGAATCGGCTCGGGAAGGAAATCACGGAGCTCCTGGGTTTGCAGCTGCAAAAGTTTGTGGCTCATCCTCCTCCTCCTCCTCCTCAGGAGAGATGTTTGCAGATTGAGCTCTTTAAATGCCGAGCAAATGCAGGCAGCTGTGAGGGAATAAGCAGCGGGGGAGATGCTGGTGGTTTATGAATGATAAAATTATGAGAAAGAATGATTCAAATCATCCAGGAGGTGATGGGGTCTGGCAAAAGCTGCCTCTGCTTTCGAATCCTCGCTGTGGGAATAGCTAAAGAATGGAAAAGGGGCCAAAATACACGGAAATAATGGGGTGGCTCAGAGCAATCCCGGGGTTTGTCCAGCCCCAGGAGAGCCCAGGGCTCAGGAGCAGCCAGACCTGAGACCTCGCGGCTTTTAAAAGCAGAGGTTAAAGTTTGTCTGTGGCAAGGGGGGTGCAGGGTGAGCCTCAACATTTAAACACACAAATTGTCTCTAAACTGAAAGAGAGGAGGTTTAGATGAGGTGTTTGGGACAAATCCTTCCCTGTGAGGGTGGGGAGGCCCTGTGTCCAGCCGGACCCCTGCAGCCCTCCCCACTTCTCGTACCTCCTTCTGATTTTTCCACCCATATTTTTTTTTATATATATTTAAAAAATCAGCTTATCAGAGAGCTCAGCACATACAGTACATGCCACGAGACAGATGAAACCTTTCTTATACCCAGCCATGGAGCCCAAAATTAATCAGCTATGGATTAACCGGGTCAGGATGTAATTTAATAACCAGCGAGGGCGAGTTCCTGCTCGGAGGGAGCCGGGGAGGTCCTGCTCCGGGTGTGCCGTGGGTGCTGCCACAGCCCAGCGCAGGGAGCGGGAAAAGCCAGAGGGGATGAAATCAGCTCTGCGGTGGTGCCGGCTGCGCAGCCGAGGGACAGGGCCAGGGCCAGCCTGGGACTGGGCCAGCCTTGGCTGCAGCTGAGCCCTCCTCATCTTCCCTGCGCTCCGAGCCGGGGTTTAGCCTGATTCAGGAAAAGATTGGGATGGATTTCTGCCTGGGAGGTGCTGCCGTGGCGATCTGGGGATGCTGAGTGGGCTCTTCGGGGCTGGGGTCCGGTCCCCTCTGGGACTCACGGAGCTGCTGCAAAGTGCTGGACACACTCTAGGAATCGGCCAGTGGATGGACACACGGACACACAGTTTGGAAGGAGCTTTGGCCAGCCCAGACCAGCAGAGGTGTGACAAATGGGATGCGTGGAGTGACCTCTTCCCCCCGGAGCATCCCGGCTCCATGCGGGCGCCTGGCTGGGCACGGGGCCGGCAGCCATCCCCCCGCTGCCACCCTCCTGCTTACTGCCCTGTAACCCGATCAAGAATTCGATCCCGAATCGATGGGAAACTTTCCCAAAGTGCTGGGATAGAAGCAGAGCCGCCGCCGCCCCATCCCAACACCCCCCTCCACCCAGCACCCCGAGCTCGGTGCTGTAACCTCGGTCTGCTCCCAGGGCTGAACGAATGACTTTGTCCCCCCTCAGAATCTGCACTGGCAGCAAACCCCGGAGGAGGTCGGCGGCCGGAGCCAAAAGGGGAGAGGAGGTATAAATGGAAAGCAATAGGAAGCCGCTAATCGGGTCAGACGGATCCTGCATTGATCCCGATTCCTGCAACAGCAGCACTAAAAGCGGCCGGTGGCAGCTCTGGGGCTCCCGGTGTCGCTCCCGGGTTGCGGCTCCGAGTGCTGAGCCGGAGGCGCTGCAGAGGTCAGGGCACCCCCAGCCCAGCCCGGCAGCCCAGAGCCCCGGGACAGGACCCACAAAAAGTAATTAAGACTTAAATTGATTGAGATGATGCCGGTGAGACCCTCTGGCTCACCCGGGGCTCCTCGCAGCACTCCCCCAGTGTTCAGGGATGCTTCACCCTCCCTGTTCCTCCAAGGACAAACCGAACTTCTCCTCTGGTCACCAGCACCCCAAAAACACCCACGAGAACGAGAAAAGCAGCGCTCGACTGCCCCAAACCCACCCACCCAACTCTGCTCTCCTCGGCCCCCAAACTTCCCCCGGCCACGGCGGCGGCTGAGCCCGAGAGGGGAGCGACAAACCCGGCTTTGGCATCGTCCTCATCCTCGTCCGGCGTGCGGGTGCCCGGTGCCCGCGCTCCCATCGCCGCCTCCCTGGGCTGCGCCGGCCGGGGCTGCCCGGCGGAGCTGCCCCTCCGCCTCTGGCGGGCAGCGCTGGGATGCTCCGACCTCTCCTGCGGAAAGGCGATGCCGGTGCCCACGTGAGCCCGGTGGGACTCCTTGCCCTCATTCTCCTTGTGCCTGAAATGGGTTTGTGCTCCCTCGCTGCTCCTGCCCGGCAGCAGCAGCGGCAGCCGGGACTCCAGCCCGGCTCTTTCATGTCTGCAGAAGCGTCGGAGGCCTTTTCTCTCCGAGTGAGGGCGAGGAGGGGATCGCGTGGAGCGGAGGGAGAGGAGGCGATGCCCGGGTGCGACCCTTTGTGTCCCTGTCAGGCAGAGCTGCTCTCTGGGCAGACAGGACGGGGTTCACAGGACCCGGTTCTTTTGCATCCAAGGAGAGAAAAGCTGGAAAAAACGGGACCCTCCAGTGCTGCCAGTGCCAGCACGGACACACATCGGGCACCGGCCGGGGGAGGCATCCAGGCCCCTCCCGCCACAGGATCCAGGCACTTCCTCACCCGGGCCTGGTTTTTCTCGGCTGCTCAGGAAAATCCTCTGTTCCCTGAGCCCGTGATTTCCATCACCAGAGCTCCCAAACCGCGGAAGCTCCGGGAGCAGGAGCTGCCTCCCCGGGGCTCTTCCCATCCTGTTTTTCTCCCCTGCAGGGTGTCACACCTCGGTGGGCAGCTCTGGGTCCTGGCTGTACCACTTCCAATCTAACGAAGGGCTGCTGACCCATTCCAAGGTCTAGATGGACAGTGATACCCTTCCCCAAATTCCTGATGCTATTTTAAGACTCCTTCACATGAAGATGTTGATTTTGTCTCTGTGCCTTCGCTCTGCCTGGAGCCGCTCCCAGCAGGTGCTGGGCAGAGCTCTGGATGCCGCCACAACCCCCCCCGTTATCCCAGCGATCCATCGGGACCGGGAGCATCCCGCTCAAGGCAGCCCAGCCTGTTCTGACCCCCTGCCTGTTTTTCCAGCAGGATTTAATGAACCCACAACTATTTCCCTCTCCACGTGCTCCCCCAGCCCGGGCAGGGAGCTCTGCCTTCCTGCCCTGCCCCAAAACTTCCCGAGCAAAGGCACAAACATCGCCCTGCGATGGGTTTGGACGCACAGGAATGGGGGAGCACCGGGCAGGGCTTTTCCTGCCTGACCTCCAAAAGTCATCCGCATCCTGAATCCTCCTGCCAGCTCCTTGGCATGCGGAGCTTTGCCCTCGAGCTTTCTTCCAGCCCGTGTAATTGGGGCAGGTTTCCACGCTGTGCCGCTGAACTGGGATAGGAAAATATCGAGCTCAGCCGGCACTGAGCCCTTCCAGAGACACCCGGCAGCGGGGTGTGCAGAGCTGGGGTCTCCCAAAGGCGCTGCTCCAGAGAAAACCCACGGAAATAAAAAAGGAATTCTGGAAAATCAGGTCTGGAAAATCTCCCCCCCTCAACTGTGGAAAAAAGGACATCTAAAAAAAAAGAAGCAAAAAGCTGCCCCATGGTTCCTCTTCCTTCAGGCTCCCCATGCCAAGCTGGGGCTGATTTTGCCTCGGAGCAATTTCCCGATCTCCTTCCCATGCCCTTCAGGAACAGGCACAGCCCAGGGGTTCATGGCTGCCCCGGGACGGGGTGTCCTGGTCCCCACACCCAGGCAGAGCCACAGCTTTCCCAGCTGCACTCCAGGAGCTGAACTCCACCTTGGGATGCGATGGGAGATCAGTCACAGGGCACAGACAGACCCTTGGCTGTAAAAGCCGCAGTTTTGAGCAAAGGAAACAGCTCAGCCCAGGAACCCCAATGCTGTCTCTGGGAATCAGCACAACAATTCCCCCATTAAAAATTCAGCTTTATTTGTTTGAGGCTTTGTTTGGCTGGGATTTCTACAGGACTGTGTCCTGCTGAGGCCGTGAAACTCATCCCACATGGAACCCAAATCAGCCCTCACGGAGCAATTCCGGGGCAGTGCTTCGCTGGACCCGACCCCAACGCCAGCCAAGGGAAGCTCCGATCCCTCCAAGCTCTGCCACCCACCCCTCACCCCAGGGACTGTTTCCCATGGGGTTTTCCACTGGTGTTTGGAGGATTCCAGTGTTGTTGGAGCCAGCAGTGAGCACTGAGCCAGCAGCAGGAGTAGCTCCTGCACTCACCCGCAGGACCAGGGAACACAACCCAACCCAGACTCGCAGAAAATGGAGTTTTTCTTCACCACCAAAAACAAACGGCACCAAACCCGCGGAACCAGCAGCAGTTTTGACCCAATATTCCCATTAACCCTCCCCATGCCCTGCTCTGTGTCGCTGGGGTGTGCAGTGGGGATTCCCACATTCCCGCCTTGGGATCACCTAAAACATCTCTCTAATTCCCAAGCCAACCTAACACGAGCCATCCCATCCACGATTATCACTGCAGCCTGACCCTGATGTCATCTTTCCCGCATCCCATCCCCTCCCAATTTAATTCATCCCCGTACAAGGGATGCTCCCAACTCTGCTTTGGAATTGAAGTGAGTCCTTGGCAGCCACGGATTCCAGCCTGCCAGAAATCCTGAGGAATTATTTCACTCCAGGTCCTCCCAGTTTAACTGGAGCAGGCTGAAGGCAACCGATATTTCCTCGGGGTGTTTTGATGCCTTCACCGTTCCTCTCGCACTTTCCCATAAAGCAGATTGCAGCAGCTGCGAGTTTTCTAATGGCAGCCTTGCAAAACACTCAAACCCATCACAGAGATCACAGCCAACAGCAGCCACTTTATCGACGTCCTGGAAGGGAAAGAGGCTGCGAATGCTCAGAGCACAGAGCGTCTCTGTCCGGGCTCGGGCACGGCCCCAAGAGCAGCCAGAACTCCTGTATCAGCACGAGCTGGGCTGGAACCACCAGCCCAGCACCGATTTAGCAGGAGATAAAATGGAAACCTTTTCAACCAGGTGATTCTCCCCCACCCTACTGATAATTAAGTAAAATAAGCGGCTTAATAGAGGTGGGAGCTTTCCCTGCTGGGTGTTGGGCTCGGCTGCGTTTCCGTTTTATCATCAGTGGTGTCTGCGAGCACAGAACGCACAATAAACCCATCACTCACCTGCAGCCCCGTCAGCCGGCCCAGGTCACAGCCCTCCCGCGGGCAGGAGGAGGATCCCAGGGGTTCTGGACATGGCGGGTCCCCGCACGCCTCTGCCACGCAGGTGAGGATCAGAGTTTGTCTCAGGAAAGACTCAGATTCGGAAATCCTACACCCCCGTGAAACCCTACCTGGCCTGGCTGCCCTTGGATTTAAAGGAAACACGGGAAGAAAGGCGGGGCTGCAAACGGGGCCGGGGCGAGACGCCACGAATGGGGGAAGGACTGCCCCAAACCCCCCGACCCTCCAGAGCCACCCCGCAGGGAGGGGCTGCACCCCAGGAGCCCAGCTCCCAGCTGGATCCCCCCAGTGACCCCAACTCCCAAACTGCATCCCCCCAGTGACCCCAACCTCCAAGCTGGATCCCCCCCAGTGATCCCAACTCTCAACTGGATCCCCCAGTGATCCCAGCTCCCAAACTGAACCCCCCAGTGATCCCAAATCCCGAGCTGGATCCCCCCAGTGATCCCAGCTCCCAGGTGAATCCTCCAGTGATCCCAACTCTCAACTGGATCCCCCAGTGATCCCAGCTCCCAAA
>VYZT01005305.1:0-14842 GCA_013400735.1 Pomatostomus ruficeps | reverse complement strand
CCTCCAGGGACGGTGACTCAACCCATTCTCTAGTCAGCCTGTTCCGATGCTGTACAACCCTTATGNCAGCCTGTTCCGATGCTGTACAACCCTTATGGTGAAGAAATTTTTCCTATTATTCAGTCAAAACCTCCCTGGCACATGTTGTGTCCTATCTCTTGTCACCTGAGACAGGAGGCTGACCCCCACCTGGCTACTCCCTCCTTTCAGGCAGTTGTAGGGAGTAATAAAGTCACCCCTGAGACTCCTTTTCCCCAGGCTAAATAACCTCAGCTCCCTCAGCTGCTCCTCATATGACTTGTGCTCCAGACCTTTCACCAGCTCCCATTTCCCGTCTCTGGACCCACTCCAGCCCCTCAATGTCCTTCTTGAACTGTACAGAGGATTCAAACACTGGTGCAGCCTCACGAGTGTCGAGTACAGGGGGACAATCACTGCCCTGGTGCTGCTGGCCACACTGTTGCTGATACAGGCCGGAATGCCATTGGCCTTCTTGGCTACCTGGGCACAACTGGCTCATGTTCAGCATGTCAACCAGCAGTTCCAGGTTCTTTTCCACCAGGCACCCTTCCAGGTACACTGCCCCAAACTTGTAGTGTTGCATGGGGTTCTTGTTACCCAAGGGCAGGACTCTTCACAAAATTTCCAGTTGTATTCCAAACCTAAGTTTTCTAAAGAAATGTTTTCCAGAGTTTTGCAGAGTCTTGAACCCTGAACAAAACAAAATAGCCTGCATTAGTGCAGAGACACAAGACTTGTAAAACTGAAGTTATAATGTTTTTGCTTGTTAGAATTGTAAGACATGTTATAGTGAAAAGAGATAATTGATCTAATACTACTAGGTCTGCCTGAAATATTTGTGTGTGTGTGTGTGCAAAGGTTTTAAAATTTGTATGGTTCACTGAAAGAAACAAACATTTTGGATACTGTGGATTTAATCATCACAATGATTCTGAAGTTGTTTCTGTAGAGTTACAATCCTCAAATGACAAGTCAAGACCTTCAAGCAAGTCATGGGGTGTAAGGGGGCAGAAGACAGAAAGCAGCAGAAGGAGGAGTTTAAGTGCCTGTGACGTGTCCAGAAGCTCAGTTCCTTGAGGTGGGAAAGTGAGAAAAGACCACAGTGACCAACAGCAAGCATTTGTCAGCCAAGGAACTGCCTTTCATTACTGGCAATCACTCAGTTATTCCCATTTTTCATGACTGGCAATCACTGCCTGACAGTTATTCCCCTTTTTACAACACCCTGTTCTGGACAAGAACATGGGTTCATAGATTGTGCCAAGGGCAGAGCTTGCAGAGAGTTTAACTACTAATGGAATACACACACACCAACCTGTACTAATATCCAAGTACTGCCCACATACTAGAAAAATGAGAAAATCACATTACTGTCAAATATCCAAATTCCATTAAACAAACTTAAAAGACTTGTGTCTGGTGAAACTTTAAAAATTGTTGTCATATATATATTCCTAGTTATTGGCACACCAAGACACGCAAACCAGAACTCAAGACATTGTGAGATGGCTTTGAAAAAACACTAAAAAAACCTGCAAATTTCATGTTATTTCAAATTTACTGTAGACCTTGAAGAATCTTGCTCTTCTCTTCAGGCATTTTCCCATGACAGTAGGTGATAAAAGATCGTTTTTCCAGCATTTCACCAACTCAATTGCAGGGTTAACAGCATTAAATTGTACATATTTTTGACATGTTAAAATTAGTCTTTAATTTTAAATTGTATGAAAGCCTCACTCTGAAAGTAAACTAACACTGAGGCTGTTTGAGGAATGAATAAAGATTTTTACCCTTTGAAACACCATACAGAGCAACCTTTAATTTGTCATTTTGTGTTTTGTTGTACTGTCTCTTGTTGTTACACTGGCTGCACATTTAACACGTTACTTATGCTAAAAAGTGCATTGCAGAATGTTAATATCGAAAATGCTATTTCTTATTCTATGAGAATTAAAAATTTTGCAGCATTCCAAAATAATATGTATGAACAGCCTTATGGAGGCAGCACAGATTCACATTTAAAGCAGCACTGAAAATTTCTTTCAGTTTTCTGACTTCAACATTATTTTTTTTTTTGAGGAAAATTAAATATTTTCTGTTACTTGAATAAGCACTTGCAGAAGAATATTTTCCTTACCTTAGGTCTTATGCACCAGTGTAATAGTTCTCTCAAAGGAATTGTTGTTTTGTCTTCAGTTTGTTTCATCTTATTGTCTGGAATATAAACTCCTCAAGCCAGTTTAACTGACTTTTAAAGAAAAAACATTTTAATAGCACAGTTGTATCCTACTTGTTTCCAAAGAAGTGTTTCTTAATTGTGCATCTTGCAGTATTGTGTCTCAGTCTAAAAATAAGAATACATTATTTCTGGGTGTTTACATGTTAAAAAAGTGATATTTTTCCAGAGGCAACTTTGGAAAAAGTCTAGAATTTTACAGAAATATACATGCTGCTCAGTGTTTGAATTTCAACCTGAAACTGAAATTAGTTGGTAAATCCTTCATCATTCATGAGCTCATTTTACTTCAAATCTTTGAATCAACTTATGCTTGATTCTCAACTATGGTAGTCTTAAAAAAATTCATCATTAAGCTGCTACCGTGTGCTGAACTAGTGGCTTTAGCAGGGGTCTAATTAAAAGATTGTGAAATACAATATGAAATTTTAAACCTGAAGTCACAGTAACAACAGAGTAATTGATTATAACTTGTACCCTCTGCAGGAGTTATAAATGCTACTGAAGAATCAGAACTTTATATAAGAGTACAAAAAGGATCTTGAAGAGCCAAGAGGTGTTGTCATTCATTACTTTAGTAGCCTTACAAAAGCAATATGCAACATAATCCCGTATTTTGCCAAGACCAAAAAGTATGCCTAAAGTTATCCAGATGTGTAACTGGTCTTTTTTATACTTCATGATAAAAAAATTATTTCCATCTGATTAAATGTAACCTGTGAGTGTCCACTACATTTAGAACTAGGTTATTTTCTTAGGGGCATAAATATATGTTTTGGTGAAGAATATGAGCAGAAAGATGGTGTATTAGATGTATGTCCTTAAGCCTTATGTTGTACTGATCTATGGGGAGACAATAAGAAACCCCTTCAGTAATTCAGGTTTATATAGCATATGCATGAAGGTTTGTAAGTCTGGTTTTAAATTCTTTTTTGTCCAATGCAATGCTGCATGTACAAATAGAGCTTTCCACTTTCTAATCACAATTTCCCATGAAACTGCATAGACGTTGAAACTCGTATATATTGTTTTGAATTGTGAGACATGTTTCCTAAGCACAGAGGCAGTTTAGGATGGCTTTTTTACTTGACAGAAATCATACACATGAGCAATCACTTTCATCATTGTGAAGACCATGATGCACAGAGAGTGCCTGAGGTGTGATGCTAATAGCATTTTTGTCTTCTGGTATGCTGGGGAAAAAAAAAAAGAAAATAAGAGAGGAAGTAGATGGAAATGTCATGTGGTCAGCACAGTTCAGGGTGTGAACAGATGGGGAGCAGCCCTGGGGAGAAGGACTTGGGGGTGCTGGTGGGTGAGAGGCTGGACATGACCCAGCCATGGGCACTCCCAGCCCAGAAAGCCAAACGTGTCCTGGGCTGCATCCAAAGCAGCGTGGGCAGCAGGGCCAGGGAGGGGATTCTGCCCCTCTGCTCTGCTCTGGTGAGACCCCACCTGGAACACTGCATCCAGCCCTGGGGTCCCAGCACAGGAAGGACATGGACCTGCTGGAGTGAGTCCAGAGAAAGGGGCCTAGAGGGCCACCAAGATGATTGATTAGAGATGCAGCACCTCTCCTGTGGGGAAAGGCTGAGAAAATTGGGATTGTTCAGTCTGGAAAAGAAAAGGCTTCAGGGTGACCTAATTGTGGCCTTTTGGTACCTGAAGGGAGCCTACAATAAAGATGGAGAGGGACTATTTACAAAACCATGCAGTGCTCTTAAACAGTGCAGTCAGTAAGCTTGTATCAAGCAAAGTCAGTGACTTCCCATATGCCTGCCACTAATTTTTAAATCCCATAGTTCATTTTAAAAAAATCACAATTCATTTTTATTTCATCAGACAGAAATATCAGACAGAAACATTTCATCAAACACAAACTGAAAATAAAAACATAGTCTGTATTCCATCTGGTTAGGCAGAGTGCATGGAATTTGCATAAGAATGGCATTTTTGGGATCCCAGCTGTGTGGAATGACTATAGAGTACTGACCTGTCTCTTTCCTCTTCCAGAAATGCAGATTTTTGCACATGTGTCTAAAGAGACTGAGACATTAATTTAATCCCATATTTCTTCTCAATAAACAGTGTGGAATGACACATCACGCATCAAGTTTATTGAACCTCATAATTTAAGTCACCTCTTTGGAAATGATGGGTTTGATACATGCTGTTTGGTCTCAGAATAATAATTAATTCAAAAAAATCAAGGGCAACATAGGAAGGGGTATAAATGAAAATGTGCAAAATATCACCTTGCATGAACAATGATAACAAATTTCTTATTCTCAAAGACTGGTGCAAAAACCTGAAAGCAGTTATACCTTAAGTAGTAACAAGAAAATGCAAGCCCCCAAACTTACACTCATATTCTTCCTCCCCATTTCCCCCAAAAGCAAACGGAGCCAATACATTCTCTCTCATCATTCTGAAGCACCAATTCTAATCTGGCTCTTCATTAGAGCAAATTAGATTTGGAGGGAGACCCAATTAAGTTGCTGGCTGAACACTCTGTGGATTGTACATCCCACTAGAAATCACAAACATGGTGAACAAAAAGATTTGCACAGCTCTTCCTGCAGTATCAGAAGCTTCTAAGTTGCATTCACAGCATGATAAAACTGCCTAGTGTATAAGAACTTGTTGCTTTGAGTTTTGCAGTTTCTCAGTGTTTCTCTTTCTGTAATACTTTCTCACACATTGTTCTGTAAACATGGCCATGGTTTCTTAACAACTATCTATGTTTTCTTAATTGTCTGTGTGTTTATCATTCCAGTATACTGGGTGGAGAAATATGATAGATAGATGCTTTGACTAGTGGAATTGAGAGGTGGTCATTTCTACCTCCAATCCACGGTGATTTGTAAAAACATATAAATAAAGGCAGAGGGTTCTGCCCTCTCTCTCTTTTTGCCCTCTCCATTTGCTGTCTCTGTGTAGTCTTTTATTTAACTCTCCTTTAAGCTCCTCGGCTTAGCCGGCCTGACCCAGTGCTACAAGAAGTTGTCTGTCAGCCTAAGCATCCATGCTGTTCTGTTGCTGAAAAATGCCTTCTTACATTGCTCACGTAATCTAAAATACACACCATGAGAAGATGGAAAATTTTAATGCTGCTCATGATCAGGGGAGTAAATGCAACCAACATTTGTAATAGCCATGGCAAGAGGAAGCAATCTAGACTTAGTAGGTCTTATCCTGATATGCGTAATAATAAGTCATTAATCTCTTTAAGAAATCAGGAAAGTTGAAAAGAAAAACAGTTTCTCTTCGGGGTTAGCCTTAGATTTGTTCCAAAGTTCCCATGCTTCACCCCATTCATTCACAAAAAGCAATCATATAGCAGTCCTGATTTTGCCCTCTGGCCCTTCCCTTGCCATTTCTTCTTGGCAGTTGCTTCAGTGGTGACTATGCCACTGCCTGTCTTGTGACTGCCTGCTCAACAACACTCATCTGCAGTGACCTTTCCCTTCCTGTCTTGAGCCAGACCCATGGGAACCGCTGGAGCGTTGTTTGGAGCTGGATCTTACCCCTAACTGCTGCGTGGATGAAGCAGTCCAAAATGTATACACATCTTTTCAGATAAGAAGTTATCTGATTCAGTGACACTTTACCTGCTGAAATTGTTTCACCTTTCTGTTTCCCACTACATAAGGAAATACAAAAACTGTCAGTATTTTGTGTTTGGCCTGCATGGGCTTTTCTCATAGAGAAAGACAAATCTCTAGGATAGATTTAGGATAGATGTCTCAATCTTTCCTACCAGAGTTGTTCCATTTACAGCAACTGACCTAAACTTACATAGAGAGAATTAGAGAAAGAGTGAATAAATAGTCTAGTGGGTGGGTGGGTACCTCAGCTATGCATCACTTAGGTTCACATGCTTGTTCTCCCAGGGTATCCCATGGAAATAAATATCCTGTCTTGGGATCACATACTCTTAGTTCCTCAGGTTGTTGCGTTTTCTTACAGGTGATCTGATGAAGGTAAGGGAAAGCTCAAAATATACTGTTTCCCCTGATGTTGAGGCAATCCTTTGGAAAGTATGAAGATATTTCTTCTACCAACATCTACACACAATATCTGGAAACACTTTCCAATGAGAATTTATTAAAGTTCCTGTTTTGATATGACCACTGAGAATGATAGTGCTAAAAGAATTGTGTTGAGCCTGCATTTTGCTCACTATTTCGAGGTCTGTTCCTCTGTGGAGCTAAGAAGTCTGAAGTGGGACCTGAAATGCTGTGCACTGAGAACTAAATCTGGGACAGAATTAGTTGTTTATTCATAAAGCTTACAACAAGGAACTTCAACCACTGAGCCAAGCTGCCTTCAGAGAATGAAGTAAGGAGGTAGGTAAAGAGGCATTCCTAAGTAAGATGCATTCCAGGTAGGTCTCTATGCTTCTTGGGAAATAAAATCTATAATTACAGAAGAAGCTGTGCTCATAAAGAAAGCTAACCTGTTAGGATATCCATCTACAGTCAGTTAAAACACCAAAAAACACTTATCTCTGTAGACCTGTCTAAAATCTGATCGATAACTTGCCTGACAGCATTCTTTTTGTGGAAAAAAAATGCTGCAAGTGCCGTATTTTCAGAATCTAAAATGGATTTTGATAAGTTTTCATATTTGTAAAGCAATGATATTCTATGGCCTTTGGCAGACTTTTTTTGCCATGTAGTATAACATGAATTGTAAGTATTTAGTATTTTATTTTATATAGGATATTCTAATATGTATCAATATTATATTCATAAGATAACTTTGATGAGTGTGGAAGTGATAAGGATACAGGAAACTCTACTAGGGAACAAGCTGAATAGACAACAGAATTCATCACCAGCTTACATTACAGAATCAATGCTGAAAAAATGCTCTTTGTAAAGAAAAAAAGAGGCCACCCTTTCCATTTGACATCACCCTTGTTACATGATAAATGGCCTTCACTTTGAACTTTTCTTTGCTTAGATCATAACTGTGGATTCCTGACAACCCTCACCATCCTGCACTGGACAACCTGCAAATAAACATAACTTTCCTTCTACTACACTGAAATGTAAAATAAAGATTGAATTACTCCAGCCAACTCCTCCCAACATGGGTATGATGTTCTATGGTGTGGAATATCCCTTTCACCAGACTTCAACCCCCCTTGGAGAAGTTTGTGAAGGACTGTGCCCCATGGAAAGGACCTCTTGTTGTAGCAAGAAAAGAGCGTGATGAGAAAGAAGTGGCAGAGACAAATGAGCATAATTAGCAGACCACAGCCCCTGCTCCCCATTCTCTACATGGCTTTTGTGTGTGTGTGTAGGAGTAGAGGAGTCAGGAATGAAGGAATGAAGATGAGCCCCCAAAGAAGAGGCAGGTGGGGGGAAGGTGGTTTTAGTCTTGTTTTTATTTCTTGTTTTTACCCTACTCTTAATTGGCAATAAATTAAATTAATTTTCCCCAAGTTGATTCAGTTTTGGCCATGATGGTAATTGGTGACTGATCTCCCTGTCCTTATCTCAGCCCAGGGGCTTTTTCTTGGTGTTTTGTTCACCTGTCCTGTTGAGTAGGGGGAGTGGGAGGTTGGAATGACTGATTAATAGTGCAGTTCCTGAGTTAATAAGTAGAATACCTATAAAATCCAGCATGTTTTCAGATTTGTTCTTTATAGTAAGTTGAATACATAGATCATATGTTGGAATCAAGCGTAATAATCTGATAAAAATTCAAACTCCAACATTGCTTGAATCTAAAGCTTCAGGTTACACTTCATTGTATTAAAAGGACCTCAAATAATTTTACAAATTTCAGAAGCATTACAGAAAAACTTTTAGTTTGATTTTTTAGAATTAAAATGTATTTCAACTTATTATTGAGTAACTAAAAAAAAAGTGGTTTTTTGACACATATTTAAGCAATGTGCGTCCCCAGAGCACACATGACTGTGTCGGTAAGGAAACACATGAAGTGCATTTTCTTGACAAGTTTCCAGAAAAGCGCTACAAAAAATGAAAAGTGTTTCTAAATCAAGGAAAGTCAAAGCAGTGCTTCTTATCTCAAAAACTATAAATCTGTCAGTGTATTTAAAGAAAATTAGTATGGATTACAAACCTGGAAAGCAAAAGTACACAGATGAAAGCTTCTTTACCTGCAATCGGTCACTGCTGTTGAAATGCAGCTGTGTTATTTTTCCTTCATTTTAACTGCTGTGGAGATTTGAATTCTAGCTGCATTTCCCCACATTTTGTTCTTGTTTAATTTTAATATTGATGTCAACAATTTTCATTTTTGAATGGATACCTACTTGAATGTTTTACATCATCTTCCTAGCACCAAGATTTTTTATTTGGTGCTTTGGAGCAATTGATACATTAAAATACATTAATGGAGGCTTTCAGTAAGCTTTTCTTACTTTGGAAGTTTGTACTACTCTTCCATGTTACCTACTACACATATCTAAGCATTGGATACTTTCTTCCTTATTAAACAGTGTGGAGTCCCACATAGGTATACAGTTTAAAAGATGCATATGCCATTTTAATATACTAATATGAATATCCTTTATATTGCTTTTGAAAATGCTAGATACAATATTTGATACAGTTTTCTGACTAAAGCACCTATCTCTAAAATGATAATGCACTAGTAGAGAGAGCAAAAATCCAGAGAGTTACTTCATTTGAGAATAGAAAGTTTAATCTATGAGAGTCATCTCAGATGTCTTTTTTGTATCCAATAGGAATCTGAAGTCTTTTCAAGGAATGGAATTCTTAGAAACTACTGCTACAGGCCAAGTGGGTCTGTGGTATAGCGATTATATGGATTACAAATATGTGCTTCAGAAAAAGATGGTTTCAAAATATAGTGATGTCAGCTCTCTTTCTGAGAGTCCTTCTGTAGGTGTCTCATGGCTAAGGATTCCCTGCCACAAAACTGTTTGGTTCTCATGGTTTTCATTTTTGTTGTGGCTGCACCACATGAAATCAATTCCAAGCAACAAAATAAAATATTTTTGAAAGCAGAAAACAGTAATGAGTTTTATGTTCTTACTATAACTTTGCTACTTACAAGACAACATATTACAATGAGAAGTTAATGCAGAGTCCAGAAGGGAGTTCTGAGAATCAAGGGTCAAAGCTTTTGGGCCTTATGTAACCATTAACTTGCAAAACCACCAAACCAGTTTTGTTTCTCACTCTCCTCATCTTTTAAAAGGAAGTAATAGTAAGCAACTTCATAAGAATGCTGTAAGTTTTGGTTACCTGATACGCTAAAGAGCTTTAGTATTCTTAGAAGTAACAAAATGTTATTATTTCTTTTAAGATTAAGAAGTCTTTTTTTTTTTTTTCTTTTAAGAATGTATGTCTCTGCAGTAGATTAATTGGCTCCATGTGGGAAAAGCCTGTGTAGGAGGCTCTGAAGACAATGGCATAAATCAAGGGTAATGTTATGCACCCTTACAAATCATTCCAAAATTGTTAAGAAATGTGATCTTTTGCTGTGGGATATTTTCTGTAGTGTGTTTCCACTTAGCACAGAGATTGTGTACTACACCCAGACATGCAGTTCTCTCTATGTCCTTTTCCTAAGAAGGCTGATGCCAAGAGCAGAGCTTTGTTTAGGTAAAGACAGTTGCACCCGCAAATGCTCAGCTTCACCTTGCGCAGTACATTGCACTAGAAATTTGCTCAGGAATACATCAACATGATTGTACAAGAACAACTGTCTCTAACTTCCTCATAGCTGAAACCTCATGCCACATCATCTAAATTTTATTTCCTTACACCATTGTTCTTCAACATTTTTAACAGCCAGATCCCCTAACCTTTCTGAAATACACATAAACAGCTGCGTGTGTCTACTCTTAAGCAACGGGCAAGAGACCTGAGCACTGCTTTGTGTCATGCATGCAAATACAACGTTATTACCATATTAAAGTGTGTTTTATCTCAAAATTAGAAACAAGTAAGTGTAGAATTCAACAACAACAAAACCAAAACAAACAAACAAAAACCAAACAAAAGATGACAGTTGGTCTGGGATGCCAGAGGATACCCACAGCAATCATTAACTCCCAACTTTCCTTCAGGGCAGTTTCTGTTTCTCTGATTGTAATGCTTTTATAGATTATCTTCTCCTGCCTTATTATTAGCTTTTGATTTATAGAAATGGGATGAATAACACTGCAGAAGTACTAATGAGCTTCCACTGAGAGAAAGAAAATACAGAGAGCATCTGGAATTAGGTGGGAGTGGAGAGAGGGTTTAAGCCTAGTGGAGGGATGCGGGCAAGGGAGATGATTATAAACAAGACGTGTTTACTTGAGGGAGGTCCATGCTGGTGTCTTGCAGTCACAGGGTTGTTCAGCTGACAGCACTGTGCCTCCATAGTTTTCAGGACGTGTTGGCTTGTGCTTCCACCAAGAGGAAGAATTAGTGTCCTCAGGGGAATTCCTGAGGCTGCAGCCTATAAATCACATCAGTTTGTACAAAATGCCCGGTTCAGTTCTTGGGATCCTTGGGGACCTTGGAGGCAAGCCAGGTCTGCTGTGACATTAAGTGTACATTGTGATATACAGCGTACATCTGCCATGTGAGCTGAGAGAGCACACGTTTGAAATCTCCGTGGGGAAAGGGAATCCTTTGCAATTTTTTGTTCTAAATGGGCACCAGACTCCCTGCTTGTATTTATAAAAGCAGCTTCTGTGATTATGTTCCCTTTTTGCTCAGGATGGAAAGAAGTCATAAGAGTTGTCACTTTAGGTATAGACTATATCTTCATTTGTTTAGAAAGGGTTACAAATGCCTGGTTTTTGTTTGCTCCCCTGCATTTCTTGCTATGGGGGACTATGAAGAAGAATACTTTGAAATGAACCCTTGAAACAGTAGTTTTATTCCTGGAAAAAGGCATTACCATTATTCATTTTGTTATTTGAAGAGGAAGCAGCATGAAGCAGAGCCGAGCTGCTGTGGCATTTATTACATGACTATCTGTGAACTGTAAGTGGGAAAGGGGAACATGTTGTGCAAAATGTCTGCTTTTCCTTTCTCTTTCATGATACCTGTGCAAAATCAGAGAGGACTCAAATTCTGTGAAGAAGGGAAAATGCTTCTGAACTCATTCTAAAATATACATAAACTTAAGCAGTTCTATGACTGCTTTGTTCTTTGTCCTTTCTGAAGCTCAAAAGGCAAGATCCAAGACTGCATATTCAAAATAAACAAAAAACTGCAAAAGAATGTGAAAGAGAAACAAATATTCATACAAGAGGGAATTCTGGGATCTGATACAGGTGTAAATGCAGCTGCAAGGGAAATAACTGACTCCACTAAAGCTTAACATTCTCCGTACTGGAGGCACATATTCTTAACTACTAAGTTTCTCAAAGAGTGTTGTAATAGGTTATACCACTAGAATTCACAATTTCCCTGTACCTGGAACTGATATAGCTATACTTACTAAGTATGCTGTGAATTTATCCATTAATTGTCATTAATTATGTTGATTCTTTAAAATGCTACTTTGTTAATCACTAGCTACTAGTGATAGTTTTCGTCTGGCAAGTATTTTGAGAGCCATTCTTTTCAAAGTGAAAGAGGGGTTTCAAAATAATCAGTAATTTAAAGAATGGTATTAAAATCCCAGTTAAAAAAAAGCTGAAGATGTAGTCTTGCAACGTATTTATATGATCATGTGTTAGAGACTGAAAACTGGAGCCAGTAATTTTCTGAATGGGACCCTGCCAGGGAAATTGGAGTCACGGGGTGAGCAGCAGTAGTTGCTATGACCATTCCTGTTGCGGGAAGCTGCCAAAACTGCTCTACAGTGCCCGGGGATATATGAATCTGTCATTCAAAGTGAAGTGCTGTAAATTCTTCAACCTCTAGGCCTTTTCAAAGAAATTAAATGCTTGTTACAGTTTTCCATTATTTTAGTAAAAAGGATAAACGGTAAGAACTTAATTCTTCTCATTAATTGGTGGCATATGCAACATGTAAGGTCAGGGATAGAGACAAGTCAAAACATGAAAAATGGCTTTTCTACTACGTTAGTAAGTATAGAATAAACTTTTGATTCGCACCAGAGAAGCCGAGGAACAGTAGCACCACCAAAGGATCTAGTTAAGTCACTAAGGGCAATGACAGCAGAAATTTCAATAGAGAAAATATCTGGTATGCAGCTGTATATGTTAGAATTTTCGATATTCACATTTTCTGTTTCTTGAACAAATTCAGGCTTAAGTAAGTATATTCTGCCACCCTGGCATTTTTCACTTACTTCAAATTGACTCTCCTATATTCTTTAGTTTATCTATGAAATTGTACAAGCTTGTGCAAACTGTTAAACTGTAGTTATTTGGGATTGAATGATTATTATAATATAAAGCGAGTAAGCAACACCCGCTACACTTATGGCTGAGCTTTGATTTCCAACCTTCACATGCAGCCCTTAAATTAATCTTAAATGGTTGAACTCAGCTTCAATGAAGTAGGAAATATGTTAATAAAGGTCAAACACCATCTCCTTTCTTTCTGTTTAAGTTTGAAGGCTTGCATTTGAGTTTTTAGCACTGGCACCATAGCTAACCTGCCATTTTCTGATGACAAGTATTCTCTAGCATTTTAATCTAACGGCATTTTTAAATCATTTATTTCTACTACTGCATGACATAAACAACACAGGAGAGAGGAATATATGTATTTAGTAGAGATACTTTTAAAATACAGAAAAAAGAAAATTAAAACTGTTCCATATTTGCTGCAAACTGGATCTCACTTGATGAAGCCATATTTTAATAATATGGTAATTTTCACAACAGTTCTTGTTGTTTGACTACCAACTGACCCCAAGATCTAAACACATGTGAGAGCCTAGCACACTGATATATGAATGTCTTTGAAATATGGCATCAGTGTTGACCTCACTGCATGCCTGAAGCATCACTGAGTCTGTTTTTCCCTTGTAGAGTAAGCAGAGAAACAAGAACCGAGAGGACCTTTCTTCTAACCCATTTCCCATCAGAAGTCAGCTAGATGACCTTCTGAACCTCTAAACAGTGGCTCAATTCTTTTAAGCACTTCTGTGAGCCAGCAAGATTTCCCATGTGGCCCATGTATGCATTCTCCTTGATGCCAACACCTCTCTTCAGACTGAAAGCATATACCATTTTGACATACAAATAGGTTTCCCGGTTCCCTTAATCCTCCTAATAGATTACTCTGAGACTGTTATAATGGGCTAATTTTCAATATTGTCCCACACACTTAGCAGATTGTATATTATGAATATCTGAATTAATCTGATTCATTTATCTGATCTTTTCATTAATAACAGGAATATTCAGCTAATCCTTGCATTTTATGATTAAATAAATTATTTGTGATTTTGCACAAAATAACTGCTATTTTAATTAAATCAATAAAAGGATGGCTAGAATTATTAATGTTTTAATAGAATAATGTCTCCATCAGTGACACAGGCAGGAGGATCCAGCACACCCTCAGAAAATTTGCAGACGACACTGAGTTATGTGGTGCCGTTGCCACTACTGAGGAATGGGATGCCATGCAGAGGGACCTGGAAAAGCTTAAGAAGCAGGTTCATGAACCTCAGGAGGTTTAACAAGACCAAGTTCGAGATGCTGCACCTGGGTTGGGGCAACCCCTGGTATCAGCACAGGCTGGGCATGAATAGATGGGGAGCAGCCCTGGGGAGAAGGACTTGGGGGTGCTGGTGGGTGAGAGGCTGGACATGTCCCAGCAGTGTGACATCTACCTAAATTTGATTAAGTCAGCTAAAATATTTTCATGTACTTAACAATAAAGAACCTTGTAAAGAAGTACCCCAAGACTGCTTTGAGCAGAAAACTTAAATTAGTGTCTACCCTTGATGTACTGCTGTAAAAAACCAGGGGTAAAATGTGCATATCACCTCCTTCAGTTCAGAAAGCATAAAACCTTGATCTTGAATGACAACTGGCTATGATATTTTCATATAATCTGCTTGAAAAGCACTAACAGAAATGATGGAGAGGACATCTTCATCATTGCACTGATAAATGTGAAGCAAACCCATTACGAACATTTTGAATACTCGTGTATCACTCTTATGGCTATATATAAACTAAACACAAATGAAATTGAAATTTGTTTCCAAAACTGCTGGCAAAAAGCAAGAAATAACCAACATCCTGCAACTGTGGGTGACAAAACTACACAAAATTTTCTTTAAGCATTTTAACCTGAACAGTTACAAGTTACCGCTCATAGACGTTTGCACAACAAAGGCAGCTGCAGGTGATTTCATGGACTAATCTTTCAATTTTTGTCACTAATTTTTGCTATATGTTTTTATATGTTACACATCTTTTCCGTACCAGTAGCCTGTGCTGCTTGATGCAATCATTTTGGCCTTTTTTCTATATAATTAAGGAGATGGTCTAACCAATGTGTGTCCTTTTCAGACACAAGCAATATGCTCTTCTTCCCCAAAGCGGCAGATGGATGGTGATAGGGAATCCAGTGTGAGGGACTGTTGACAAATAAGAATGCTAAATAAGTAATTTACATTATATACTTCTGTCGCACTGTATGGACA
>VYZT01005271.1:23332-26395 GCA_013400735.1 Pomatostomus ruficeps | reverse complement strand
AAGATTATAGGTAAGGCCTAGAGCAAAGCAGATGCTACTGCAACAAAAGATAAAATATTGAAATAAGTCAGTACAAAAATTTTCCTCTTTTCACTGTGTAATGAAGGTCTGTAGATACATTGTATCAGCACTGGCTATGAAAATAAGAAGACATTGAAAGATAAAGAGTTTATCCAGAGAGTTTGGGACTTTATTTCAGTCCCTGCTAGAAACAGAGAGGGATTCTTGCCTTAATAATAACCACAGTTTAATACTGATTTATCAATGCATCTCTCTGAAATTTCAACATGGGCAGGCCAGAATCTCTGACTGTAAATAGTAATATTTAATATCTCACACTTCCCTAAGACTTTTCAACCAAGGATGTTAAACTGTTTTACAAATATTAATTAGGGCTTAATTAAGCAATTAATCAACTGTGTCATATTACTTTATAATTATGATTTATATTGCTTCCAGCGTGTGGTAGGCAATTTGTAGATATATGAATTAATCTTGTCCTGAAATGTAGAAATTTAGATAATGTAGTTTTTCCTTGTTAATCATGACCCACAGAATCAAATCTATCTCTCTTGTCTTCATCTTCAAGCTCTGTAGTGTGACCATGACCAATTAAAACCAAACATGTGGCTACCTCTGCGCTGGACATGGTCCTACCTATGATGATTTTTGTGGTGGGTTCCTTCCAACCATCTTTACCTCTCTCCTAGTTTATGTTTTTTACAAATGTCTGAATCTGGGGAGTGTCACAGTGCCTGTGGCTATGCAATCTGGGTATTTTCAGCTTTTCTGGGATTTCTTTGTTCTGTGGTACCTTGGGAAACACAATCTAGGGGTAGCTCTACACCACAGGCACACCTTAAAAGCATTTCCAAGAGCAATGGGTTAATTGTGTTGCAGTGTGACTGGCCCTGCCCAATAAATATCTGCCACTCAGCAGTGTAAACTCCCTAACCCTGCAAAAGACCACCAACCTGATTTAACAGTGCTGTGGAAATAGCTGCATTTTTCCAAGGAATGCCCCACAAGAAATGAACTTCTGCACCTTCCCTCTTTAGTAGCCCCTGAAAAATACAACTGACCTCTTTTTTATGGCAAGTCTTTCACACAAAAGTTAGCAGAAAACACTGCTCGTATACTATTGATTCTTTCTACAGTTGATTAAATAATATAAATAAAAGCATACTCACATGAATACATTGCCTGAGATTTAAAAAGGGGCATTAATTTTAGGTAATATTCACAGCAAATAATTTAGTGGGTTCTAGACACACAGTGTACTTTTTGAAGAGATAGTATGGAAATTTTTTTCCTTTAATCTACATAAGCACCAAGTTACTCAAACTGGCTGGTCCGTGTCCCAGAAATGCACAGTTCACAGTGGACATGTCCAGGGTGCAACACCTGCATGGGGTCAGAGCTGCACTGATGACACCACAGCTGCCCTCCTGTGCAAGTCTGAAAAGTGCCTCCCACCAGCAAAGGCTGATAGGTCTATTTCTCATTGGCTTTTTTGCATCTGATCACAACTCGTCTTCAGATACTACTAATCCAGTAAGAGATGTCTGCTCAGACCTGTGAAGACTTAATGGAGACAGAATTTAACTGGAACGAGGAAGAAGGTTTCATTTCCTCAGCTGGCTTAGATTTCTACAGTCATTAGTCTGTCATTACTTAATATTTATCAAATATTAAGCTTTTGCTTTTATCTCACTTTTTATTTAATAAATGTTACTCTTTTCCTTAATTTTTATCAAAGCACGGCCCTACAAGGCACTGTCAGGATGTTGTGAAAATGGAATTCATTTGTGATTGTGAAAATTTCCCCTATTACCATAGTGTTGAAGGTCACACAAATGAAACAAATTAAGGCCGTTTCTTCTAATCAGCATGCATCTTTACCACTTGCTATTAACATTTTTTCCTTAAAAAAAATTAACTGGTATGTTTACCATTTTACTTAAGTGTAATGTAATAAACCTTGGTATTTTAAGAGGAGTTAATTATATCACATGGAACAGATTTGGATGTTGTTAAATAACAATTTCTTAAAGGTTTCTATAATTTTAAACAAGTCTGAAAACACATGAATGAAAAGAAATCCTAAATATGCACTAGAACTTGTAAAGATATCACTCTGCCATTAAAGAGAGCCTGTATTTGTGCCTTGATTATATTTCAAAACTCTAAGCTCTAATCCATTATTAAAATAATGAATAGAATATAAAATTTTTCATTACATTTTTAGGAGTGAATCTTCTGGGTATTTACTACCCTTAATGCTTACACTGAGAGGTCTGTATGCACATTTGAAGAAATAAAAAACTGTGTGGTTTTAATGGAATTGAATAGAATCCTGAGGAAACAGAAATTAAAGCACCTTTACTGATGCTCATAGGAGGAAAAAATAAAAGTAGCAAAACTGGTTACAAATCTCAGTTCATAGTCAATTTTAAGGCTAAAAATTCCTGCAGATACCGGGCTCCTACTGATGGATGACATGCATGAGCTAGGTCATTTGCCACTATGTATGCTACCTCTATGAACTTCCTTAGGCACTCTTCCTCCTCTTTATATAGAGCAAAATAATGCAGAGATCAAGACACGAAGCAGAGGATTTTAACAGAGGATTTTAAACAATGCACTTGAAATTCCACAGTTTGCATCTTAGGGAGAAAGATGATGAACTGAACTAAAAGAGAATTAATATGTTCACAATTTCTAGGAAAATTCATGCATATATCAAGTTATATGTAATGTATTAGTTTTGCTTTTGATCCAAAGAGATAATTATCACTACTAAAATATTCCTGCTTAGTTAACAAGATATTTTAATGGGCTTTGAAAACCTAAAGGTAAAAGGCCAAAAGTCTACAGTAAACACCAGGACATGGAGCAGATTCTCTAGCAGATTAACTGCCTTGATAAAATAAGATTATATTTCTTTATGTCTGTATACAGGCTGTTTATGTTTGTGGGTATATAATTTGGCAATATAGCCTGCAGAAAATGGAAAAGATACAAATAAAGTGTAAAATAAGATTTTACTAATTCTCTCAGATT
>VYZT01005271.1:5832-18332 GCA_013400735.1 Pomatostomus ruficeps | reverse complement strand
ACATTTCCATGAATGGGACCCTTAGGCTTATTCATCTGAGCATGTTTAGCTTGCCAAGTTTAAATATTTTCAGAACAGATCCTGGTACTGAGAAGCCTTCATCACAGCACAGCATTTAAAATGATGGATGTGATACATATTTAATACAATAAAATGGCCATTTATATGCTCATACTAGGCACAAGGGAAATCCTTGTAGGAAAGAATTCTAAAATCAAAAGGGGCTTATTTTCTCATTGGCACACAAGGAATTTGGATACCTCACTCCCATTACTGCTGATAGGTGTTATGAACCCAGGTCTTCCATGCATCAGTGAGACTATACATATTTAAGGACCCAATTCAGCACAAGGCCTGCACACGTCAAACTGCAAAAAAAAAAATCCACAGGTTTACCCTGTGCAGCTGAATATGGGGGAGAACTGCAGTCTGGGACTATCACATCATTGCTTCAGACAACCAAGCCTTCACAGACTGCATCTGTGCTGTCTATTCCCCATCCATACAGAAAACATGGACATAACAATGACCCCTTGGAGCTCCAAAGAAAGCTGCCTGACAGTATTGTCCACCTGGGCACCAGGATTTCTGAGCAGCTGGGAATCCTATTGTATGGCTAGGTTGTCTTTTATCATTTCAATGGTACTTCAAGAAAGTGTGGGAGAAGGGGGCGGTGGGGGGGAGTTGTTGGTGGAAGACTGAACCCAAGTTAATTAACTGAAGCTTTCCAGGAAAATGTATGCAGCAAAAAATGAGAAAACTAATGCAAACTAACAGCAGCACTGCAACAAAGCAAGACTGGGACAGACAGAAGCAGGGAAAGAGCAGTAAGAACACGCTATGTGTTATCTGAACACATCGACAGCCTTGACAAGTGTGGTGGATTGGGGCCATCAAAGAGATGGCCACGTGCTACTGCACAGATGTGATTCAGCCTTTTCAGTTTGTAATTAAACATGCCAATTTGAGCTATGAACAAATGTCCTGAATGTGGACCACGGGACCCCTGGCAAGAAGTCTGCAGGATGTTCTGTGTTGTTCCCCACCCCCTCCCTTTTTTTTTTCAGGGACACACTGAAAGCCCATTCTTACAAACAGGAATCTCTGCTGAGTTTTGATGGCTTTTGATCAGGCACTAGCCCTTCAGCACTGCCGGCCACTGTGGCAAATTGACCACAGCAACATTCAATTATTCTGACTCATTGTGGCTGTGCAACTAAGATCCATAACATCTGAAGACGTTTCTAAGATGATTTCACAACAGAGTAGAGAAGGACACCTGAGCCCAGCTTCTTTATAGACACTCATATGGAAATCCATTAAAATCTGACCAATATACTAGTTTTGTATTTGCATATCTGATTAAAATGCTGTGCTAAAAAGTTGTCTTTTTTAATTGTTAACATCACGTGTTCTGGTTTAATAGCTTAATTACTACAGAGGATATTGTAACTTTGAGCTCTCATTCAATGGCTGTTAATAGCACTTATCAGGAATAAAAAACTAAAACTGTTTGTTGACAAGAAGAATAAATCTTATAAGATCTTTTTGTTCATTGTCTTAAGAAATGATTCACAAACAAAAGGCAGGTATTGATTTTAGCAAATTAAGGAAACCAGAATATGTATCTAAATATCCAAAATTCCACTTAAAAGCACACACTGTTGGCTCTGTAAAATTCTGGAAATGCACCCTGCCATTTGTACTAATTGGTGGGAAATTCGGGCCTGTGTCAAAGACAACTAATTGTCTGATGAAAATAGCTTCTTTCTGACATCAGTACGTACCACACCCCTATATCACATGAGGAGGGTTTCAAAAAGGTGTTATATATTGTCATGGTAATTATAATTGGGTTATATGTATCCAAGGTACAGAACCCATACAATGTGATGGCATAAAAGAGGGTCTTATAAATGAGACTGTAGGGCATTTAACTAAACAATTGCATGCAGAATAAAAAGCTTACATAAAAGTGTGTATTATGCAGATCTTAGAAACCTGTGTCTCTGAGAAGACACTGTTTTGACCATAATGTATTCTATCATGTGAGATAAAATGCAGAGAACATTTACATTTCTCCCACTCACTGAGCTTCTATCACATGGCTTGCATTTTTCTCACATCAATAGGCATCTTTTTAAACATTATATTCATGTCTGTCTCTTTTGATGGCAAATAAAATTCAACAAATAAAATACTTTATAATAAATATGTTAGATTTAAGAAGTAGTTGTGATAAAATGCTCAGGTTTTCAAAAAAGATTTGTTAAAAACAAATAAACTTAACAAGACTTGTACACAGGCTCAAAATATATTAATATATTGTAGATGATGCACAATAACATAATGACCCCAAAAGACATTTGCACAGTTTTTCACACTGCTTAACTTACTGCTTAGTAAGACAAATAATCAACAGAACTTGGACTCAGTGACTCAGTAGATCAGATCAACATATGACTGCTGCAACAGTGTGACTTGTCAGGGCATTTCAAACCAGCCTCAGTTACAGAGAGCTACTGTATAACAGGGGACATGCTCACTCCAGAACCATCAACAAGTCTATTGTCACCTGGAATCCTGTCATAGATCACCAAGTATTTCCTTCAGTACTATAACACAGAGCACACTCTTTTGCAGTCACCAACCACATTGGCGCCCTTGGCAAGCCAATAATTTGTAATAAAATATAATTAGTGCATGCAATTTAACTGTCTTACTGTGTTCCTGGCAATAATCTCCTTTTGGGTAATTTGAAATTGCATAGTTAGTGTGTATCACCTGACAGTTAAACAAATAGAAAACTTACTGCAAAACACTCAGTGTCATGTTACATTTTTGCTTCTAGATTCTTCAGGGTGTGTATTTCTCCAACATTATTCCTGGCTTTCTTTATTATTTTTAACTTTTGAAAATACAAAACATATAAAAAGTAAATAATCTTGCTGTATAATTTAATTGTTCTTATTTGATTTTCAACTTATTAGTTTCCTACTTTTTTTCCCAGTAACTACTTTAAAAGAGGGATTTTGTGTTTTATGATTATTTTTCTTGTGGAACTGCCAGAAAAATCAAGCAGATAAGGTGCTTTTTGGCATTTTTAGAAATGTAAATTAAGAAAGAGCCCAGCACTAATTCAAAGAGCTTAGAATACAAACAAGGTGAGTATTATTATTATTATTGTTATTATTATTATTATTTACTTTTGAGTAAGATAGTTCCATAATGTCACACAAATAAAGTGAACCCAGACCTCTCAATTCTCAGTCCAGTGGCTACACTATGTGTCAGTCTTCCTGAAACTTTGAGAATGTACGTCCTACTCCCCAAAGCACAAGGCTCTAGCATACACTTTCATCTCCACATATTTTAATCTGGTGGAATAGGTTACATATGGAGACCCAAACAATTGATGTAGGGTAACTACATCTGTTTTACATTTAAATTCTTAATTTTTAAAAAAATGAGCGGTTTTATCAGATAAATATGCAATCCCACTGAAATGGCAGGGTTTCATGAGTACTCAACATCCCAGCTATCCACTTTCTTCCAGCCATGCCAGGCAAGTATCTTAAACTACAGAATGAACACATCTCCTTTCCGATCAGACCGGTAAAACACACAGCTAGGTGGAGGAGCAGGTTGAGGATAGACCATAACTGCAGGAAAATATTAAACGCTAATATCACTTTCTTACTCTTCTCTTAATGTGGTGTCAGGCTGTATCTGCAGGCACGCTCATGCTTGTGATATGGGGATAAGATCCATTGCTGTAAGAAACAATTTTCTTCTATTTTTTAGAGAGTGACAAAGGCTTTCTCAAGCTTCAGAAAGGCACTTCTTGTTTGAAAAGGAGCTGCTGCTGCCACATCCCTCAACTTCCTCAACAAAATGGGAGGTAGTGCTCTTTACCATGAAGGCAAATTGCTTCACAGTGTTTGATCTGTGTGCATCTGAATTACATATTGCTCAGACGCCAGTTATCCATGGCAGGCTGAAGCATTCCCCAGCAGCCCTGCCTATTCCAAATGTTCTACGTGGTCTACTGCCACTCCCAAGCTTACCTTTGCGGATTCAAGGACCAAATACCAGCAGTGATTTTATCCCTTGATGCATTTGTCTCTGGAACATATTCACAACCGTCTTAGTTCCATGTTCCCAGCTTGCACTGTGTTGAAATGCTTCTCAAATAGATCCTGTTTTCTTACGTCATAAAGGACAAAGCACCATTTCATGCCATAGTATTACCATGCTGGATTTTTGGTTAGACTTCTTGCAGGATGGTTTAGGTGTGGTTGGCAGTGTCTTGGGTCTGGGACCTGTGCTTAATGACCGCTCAAAATTCCCTTCAGCTCGATTTTTTTTCCTGCAGCAATGACAAAGTAAGAATTTTAACACAATGTGTTAAATTTGTCAAGCCATTCAAATCACAAAATTGACTTTAAAATAAAAATAGTCAGAAATAAATTAACCTGTTGGAAGTTTTTATATTTTTATTCTGGAATCTAAGCCTTTAATTCTAACTTCTAAGCTTTAGGTCATTGGGACAAGAAATGGAAAAAACCTACACTTTAAAATACAAAATCTCTAAATTTCCAACCCTTGCTAATACATGTCCTTTGTTTTTAGTGCTTCATGTTAAGCAGATAAAATATCATGAGATACATTATGAATTAAGAGTCTGGGAACAATGGTCTGGCAGGAATTATCTGGCATGATGTGCCAAAACTACGAGACTGATATTTTTAAAAATAGTCTAAAAATCCGAAATTTGTATTGAAATTCTTTATATAGGTTAGGCATCTATAGTGTTGAAATGTAATTTCTGGGTAGGCTGGGGAGGAATAGAAAGGGACCATCAGGATTAGAAGGTGAGGGAGACAGTTTAATCCTTGCAGGACACTCAATTAAAAACATCATCACCACACCACCACTCCTATGGCCAATAGTTGTACTTTAAATTTTGATAACCTGTTTTAGAATCTTGTTTCTTTAAAAAAACCTGAAATAATCTTTGTGATTAAGATCACACTGAAAAACTGTTTTTAATTAAATTATTTAAATCTTTTGCTTGAAAAAGAAAGGTTAAGCTGTTTTTGAAATATTTCCCTACAATGAAAAATGGCTTAATAATTACAGTCCTATATTTGGTGCTTGCCACAATGCCTTCAGCAGAGGCATGGGGCGTCTGCTTGCGGTTCCAGGGGCTGCTGGGCTGCTCCAAAGGCGCGGGAGGGCTGGGGAAGGTCCAGCAAGGTTTCACCCAACCCACTGATGGTACAGGCACGCTGAAGAAGGAGAGATGAGGCGGAGGGGCTTCCCAGATGTTTTTCTTGGCCCCCGGGTTGTGCCAGAGAAGCACTGGCACCGTGTGTTACAGTTACATACATACCAACATGGGGGGGGGGGGTACAAACCTCCTATGAGATAGGAGTGCTGGGTTTGAATTTGGCGGGCTTTGTACAGGATTACGAAATACAGAGCCCTCCGGGGGAGGAAACCGGGTACTGAGGTGGAGGGAGGGGACAGTGGACAGCAGTGCCTGGCCATGAGAAAACAGAAATCTGGTCAACAGCACACCACAACAGGTGGTGAAGCTTAAATGTAGTTGCCCAAACTTACAAACTATAAATTAAATTTCAGCTCAATATATTTCTACTTTTTTATGCTATTAACATTTCTTATGCTTCAAAACAGAATAGATGCAGCTTTAACATTTAGAAAAAGTGCCGCATGTAGTTAGCAATCATTTCTTAATCCTGGAGACAAACTTACAATAGTGTTAATACTCATGAAACTCTGATCATCAAAAGTTACTCAATCAGGCTGACTAGTACCATTTCTTTTGAGACAGGTTTTTCTGATGGCTCAGCTTCTCACTGTTGAAGCTTCATGTGTTTCTTTGTACTGTCATGTTCATGGAATGGAACCAATTCTCTCTGCAAAAAGGATTTCTGGTTAGAA
Source organism: Pomatostomus ruficeps (assembly GCA_013400735.1). Lineage (NCBI taxonomy): Eukaryota > Metazoa > Chordata > Aves > Passeriformes > Timaliidae > Pomatostomus > Pomatostomus ruficeps. The sequence goes on along the minus strand of VYZT01005271.1, from coordinate 12,365 downwards.
ACCTGTTTCCTTGCCCTTGCCATTTCAGAATCTGGCCAAGAGAGACAGCAGGAATAGAGTGCAGAGAGGAGGTCAGAGGAATGGCAAAGGAGATGTCTACATAGACTACAGCTTTCTTTTTTAAACCAATGCCACACATTCTGCCCTGTCAAACACTTGCTTTCAGAGAAATTCAAAAAGTTATAGCAGAAGTCATTCCTGGAAAATTCCTTGGTTTTTAGTTAGTATGCAGTGAACTTAGAAAGTAGGAAAGCAATAAAGTCGCTAACAAATATTTTGCCTAAAGGAATACACAGACTGGACAAACTTTGAAAAAACACCAATCTCAATTTTCCTCATTGAAACTAGTCCAAATTCCCACTGTTTTCCAATGGGACTACAAATAGAATCATGTCTCAGCCTATTACTCATTTTAACATTGTTTTAGGATAACTATCACTCCTTTCATGATTACTGTCATTTTGATTATTTCAGTGTCTAGGAAAAATAGTCGCCTACAAGGTTCCACTCTGCTATGTCATGTCTCAAAACAGAGACATTTTTCTCTATTTTGGGTTTATAAATCCACTAGGACACCTATATTTAGCTATTAGACATATCATTTGGGTTTGTTTACATGGTAGAGAATTGTCATTTTCAACAACTCTTTTTCCTCACAGCAAGATATAAAAAAATTGTCCACATTTAAAGGTCTAATCTAGGACTTGGATAACCCCAGTGTCAGTTCCCTACAGTGCCAAAGACATGATCGAACCTACAAAGGCATCACCACATAGCATAACTCACAAAATTATTTGGTCTTTATTTCAGGATCTAAGCAGACAGTGCAGTAAGTCTCCATGAGAATACTATCAGGATTTCTAAAACACATGGTCTCTGTTGCTCACTCCCCCTGCTTCTGTGAATCCTCCCTTTTTTTTCCTTGGCTCTTTTTCACCAAAAAAGGTTATAAAATATTCTGGAACCTTGGTTCTAGGCCTAATTATACCATGGTATAATATATAGTATGGATATAATATATAATATATAGTATTGTCCTAAATGGTGAACTGAATTTGAGAAATCTGGTACATCAATGCTACTTACTTTGTCAAGTATTTTGTCTTCTGAGCTATTGCATAAATAGGGGGGTGTCTTGATGCAGCTATTACATCTCATTTTTAGTGTAAATAATAATCATGTTTCACACTATAGATAATAATATATATTATTTCCTAGAGTCTTGCATGAAATTTTGCAACAAAATCCACGAGTGTCTTAACACTCTGGCAGGTCCTAACAAGCAAGGTCTGTAGCTTTTACCCATTCTTCCAGCTGGCACCAATTTTATATCTATGTTATGTTCCTCTTCAAAGGTGCGCAGGGGCAGCAAAAGGACGCCTGCTCATGCCCTTAGACTCATCACAACCTTGACTGCCCCTGTCAGGGCTCTCCAAGGCTCCCACCATGCTGTCCATGGCCCAGAACCCTGTGGCAGCCATGTGAGACCATGCGGCTCAGGGAGGATTAAAAGCAAATCTCTACTTGAAGAGGCAGAGTGCCCAAAAAGCATACCCAGGACTGTCATAAAGAAGGAGCCCAACCCCTGATGCTGTGGGAGGTTTCTTTACAGACCCTGTCTCTTCTGAATTTTCCTTAAGTTTGTTCTTCAGGTTTATGTTCAAGTAAAATCTAGCTTTAAAGCTGGGGAGTTTGTTGTTTTACTGTTATGTTGTAAAACTACCCTTTTTTGGCACCTTGGAATATTCACTTGAAGGGAAAGGTTTTGGCAGAAATCACTGTCAAAGTCCTTTTATACCTCTCAGACCAAGATCTGTGCTGTGAAACAAAGTTCTGCTGAGACATTATTCATCACCCCATTCTACCCCAGCCCAGTACAAAATAAGTTCCACTTTATACCTCCATTAACCCCACTTCTGCTGAATTCCTGCCTCTTCCATCATACACACTGCATAAGAGAGCCTCAGAGGCAGCCCAGTGCAATGGTTTGCATTTCACCTTCTAAATGCAGAAAACTTACTTTTGTGGTGAGATAAACTCTGATCCAATAGAGTATGCTTTATGAACCACTTAAAATGGGTTTTAATCTGGAAAATAAATCCATCACTTTTCACTCTGGCAGGACCCTACAGTTATGTCAATGAAGAGTTTGGCCTGCTTAAGATCTGCATATTTAGACATACTTAATTGCTTATATTTTGTGAGAACATTTTCAAGTTACAAAGTCACAATACTGGCACAAACTTCTTCATGTTCATATTCTTAGGGTCATATGAAAATATGTTGCACTTTCCTGCAAACATAGTTAACATAAGAAGTCTCTGATGATTTATCTGAGACAAAAAGTTTGCTGGGGAAGCTTTCTAACCCCCTCAATTGTTATGCAAATAGTTAAAATATTGAAATGAATTTAAGGAGTTATACTCATACACGTCAGTCCTGTCATAATTTGTAGACAATGAATAATATATTTCAGACAAAGTGAAGGCAGCTATAGAAGTAAACTAAAATAGGAAAATTACGCCCACCAGGCATTTAAATTTAGGAGCCGAATAAATTATCCATACATTAAAAGGTTCATATATTTCAAAGAAAGCATAAAAAAGTTTAAAAAATAACTGAGAAAATGTAACAAAAAGCAGAATAATTCCAAATGTGATCAAAGCTGGTGTGAAAACCTATTAAATGGATATCCTTATTGCACAAAAATTATAAAATAGTACTTTCACAGATCTATTCTTTTAACATTTATTCACTTAGAGTGTCTGCTGTTTTTTGAAACAAGTTTTAATCTGGTACACCAAAAAAAACCAAACCAGCATTAAAACTAAGATTTTTATCCATTCAAATTTCTATTGCATATTTTCATCTTTTGCCACAATGACATTTATTGCTTTTAATCAAGGTTACTCTTTTATCTGGTATTCTTCCAAAAGGACTTCCATATATTCTTGTATGATTCAGTTCACTGCATATGATATTCTTACATATATATATTAATTAAAAAACTCACTCACAGTATTTGATGAAACCCGAAAATACCTAAATCATTTTCTGATGTCAAGAAGCTGATTCTCCCAGCATTCATCAGGGCCTTAGTTAATACTTTGTATATGTAGCACTTTCAAACCTGCACCACTGCCACACAGTATCTGAACTGTTACTGTCCTGATCTTATAACAGATTTTGTTAAAAATATCTGAGCAGAGCTTCATGTTTTCTTCCTTAAGGTGGCTTCAGAATTAGGAATAGTAAAGATGCTCTTATTCATGTTATGATTTAAGAATAATCATGCAAACAAATTTTTTCAGACCTCCAGTGAATAGAACTAATTATATATACTTTCAAGAGAGGAACAGAGTCGTCACTATTTAATATTGCCATTTAACATTGCTATTTAACAGAGATTGCATTACACTTCCCAGCTTCAAATGGGATGAGCTTCTTTGTACCTCATACCAAGAGAATGAATACCTTCAAATGAATCCAGCCAAGACAACTGACACTGGTGCAACAGGGACAGTAACAGAGTTCTGTGGCTTTCTTCTATGGTCAGAACTGGTTGCAGAAGAGTGACTAATGGACTGCAAGCCTGACTGGTCACATAAAGGTGGATTTCAGAGACATGCATGAAAACATTTTACCATCTTACAGAACACTGACAGTATCTGACTTCACTATCTGTCTTCTGAGAACCCCATCAAGGTACCATGTCAGAGAAGCAACAGTGAGTCTGTCTGCTTCTTGCAAATGGCTTGTAGTTATGTCATTTAATTATGTGATCGCACAGAAATGAAGGTTAGATCATAAAATTGTGTTGGAATTGTGTAAGATTCATAAAATAATGTGTAAGATCCATACAATATCAGAAAATATTTCATACCAAGAAGAGTTCAGGTAGCAGACTCCTGAATACGACTCTTGGTTTCATAGTAGTGAAATAGTTTTTATTTGCCCTACCCTATAGATTTATTGCTCTGAGTTTATTCAGTGTACATCCTGGGCTCCTCCCAGGCACCTGCCTATGAAGGAAAATTATGCCACTAGAGAACAGTTACTCTGCAACTATGCTGTGCATTCTCCTGTGTGTGCAGTGAGTGTGCCTCTGTGTGAGGTAGTTCATCCCACTTGGAAAGCTGGCTGCATTGCATCCAGTGTGTATTAAAAACATTTCCAAAGGGGCTTAAAGTGTAGCTGTTTCCATGCTGTAAATCAAAGGCTCTGTTACTGCGTACTTATTCAATGTATGAAAGCCTCGATAGAGCCACAACTGATGTAAGAAGGTCAAATCTCTGTTGAGAATCATTAGAGGTTCATCAGTATGATGTGTGCCATTATTTATAACTTAATGAATGTTACCTAAAAATCACTTGAATAGCACGTTACTTATTAACATATTTCAAGCTATCTGTGCTCAGCGCTACCATAATTTTGGTAGTATAGCTCTGAAATATGCAAGTCTTGCTTGCTTATGGGGAATACATGGGAAGAATAAGAATGTTCCAAAGGGCTGTGTTCTTTCTCTGAGGAAGAATAAATACATATGAGATTCACAATCAAGAAAATTTTATACTATGGAATCCAGATGAGACTGATATATAATGCAGCAATTTATGCTTCTTAATTTAGCTGGTCAAGTTTAATGGAAATTAATGGGTTTGCTATGATATGATATAGCTAAGGAGGTACCCAGTAGTAGGTCACCAAAGAAAACATCCCTTCTGCCTTCCAATATGCCCTAAACTTAGATCTTTTGGGATGTGTGGTTCAGTCACAGATTGGTATTTGTAACATGTTGTGAGTAGTAAAATTCAACTATTTCATTTTGTGAGAGCTGGTTCTTTACCTGCAACTTCCAGCAGTGCAATTTCAGTAGCTCTGGGTGAATGACTGATGAGTCATTCATGTGAAGTTCTAATGAACACATAATTATATCACTGTGTCAATTCCTACAATTTTAAAAGCTTTCCCACTCCCACCAGCAGGGTTTTTTAAATGGCTGGGTACCCAGAATTTCTCTTTCTTTAGTGATCTGAAGAAGTAGGAAAACATCACCTGAGAGCAAGATAACAGGGATAAAATTGTCCTTTATTACTTTTGGGACAATAGTATATAAACTTTAAGCCTCCAAACCTAAACTCTCACTCCAAAACTAAGCTTCACAAATTCAAAGAGCAAAAGGGGATGTGGTCTCTGGCTGCATGTGACCACTGGCCCTGTCCATCCACTGGCAACATCAAGTTGCAAAGAACCATGGATTTCTAGTTAGGTCAGGAGAGATTTGGGACAGATCAGAGTGCTTTTCTAAACACTGACAATGAAGAAATGCTACATCAACAGATGGCAGGAAATGTCCAGGCTTTTGCTGGAGGATTAATAAAAGATGCAAAACAGGGATAATCTATAATTTCCTAACTAAAGTATCAGGCTGAATAATGTAATTGTTGAGAGACAAGGATCTTATTTTCTCAAAAAAAAAAAAAAATTTTTTTCTAAAATGTAGGGTCGTTTCCAGGGGCCTGATGAGTCCTAGGAAGAATCTCCAGGTCACTTAGACATGGGGAATCAGCTTTGCATTTTAAAAGGCCAGACAGTTTCAGAATTGTGAATTGTGCTGAAAAAATTCTTGATGGAAAATTAAGAGAAGTTAATGAAATTGTAATACAATCGAACTATAAACTTCTACATCTAGTATTTTTTCTGCATGTTCAACATCCCTTATTCTTCACTCTCTAATGTATGTGAATAGTTAAATAATGTAAATCATCATTTTACTGATCTAAATGAATCCTCATCAGGTATTTTTAACTGCACCCGTATAGTACAATTCCAAATTAGTCCCAGTGGAAAATGAATTGAAGACACTTTTTGAAAGGATAAAGAAGGGTGGATTCTAATTTTTATTGATGAAAAGAGGATGAGTGAATTCTGCAAATTGAGGAGCTGAACACTCAGGATGCAGAAGCTTCCTTTGTATCTTATTTTCAGCCAGACAAAAATAATGTATCTTTCTTCGTTTCTTTTGGAAGGGAAAAAAAGCTAAAAAGCTCTTTTTTTCTCCCAAGTTATGTAATTTCTTTCATATAGGTATTTTCTTTGTTCAAAATAAAAAAGTCTTTGTCTTTTTCCTACAAGCCTGGTTTTCAGTGCCTGTCTTGGTTTCAAGGACAGGTGTTTGCTAAAGAAGGCAGAAGCCTCCTTTAAAATAGGAAAATGTAACCCCTTTCCCTCCGAATTGGTAAAATTTTGAAATCAAGGGGCTTTCAGGCAATGGTATGAGAAAAGAGGAATAACAGTCCTTTACTAATATATTTATTTATATATATATATAATGGGACAGACAAAACAACAACAATGGTAACCACCACAAATAAGGACAGACAAACTCACAGACAGTCTCTTCCCGCTCTGTTGGCAATTCCGCTTTGGTGTAGTCACAGTCACAGCCACCAGGGGCACTGGTGCTCCCGGTGCACAGAGAGGGTGCGATCACTCCCCTGAGAGGGGCTTGGGGATCCTGAGTTTCCTTCCCT
>VYZT01005262.1:313-16275 GCA_013400735.1 Pomatostomus ruficeps | reverse complement strand
AAAAAAAAAAAAAAGAAAGAAATAAAAAACCAAAAACCAGAGCATAAAGATCACCCCAGGACACAACAGTGAAGAACTCTTGTTCTGATAGCAGTTGTCATAAATAATGTCATGATAACAGGAAGTTACACTTAGTCTAAAATTGTCACATCAAGAACCTACTAGGATGTTTTGTGGCATAACCATCAGCTTGTGAGATGAACAAAGACTAAAAGGAGCGGGGAGAACACACGGCAAATACTTTTCCTCCATTACCCTTCAAGGTTTACTGTGAAGCATCTTTAGGTGTGAAATACTATACACATGTGCCAATCTTTCTGCTAAAATTTTTTAGGCCAATTTGTCCCACTATGCAATTACATTGGTGGTCTCTCCTGGTCTACACTATTCTATGGGCCAACAGTATACTCCTTGGAATAAATTACTCGCATTTCCTGAATGAAAAGCTTTGATGGCAAAAGGAAATTTTCTTTAATGATGGTATCTCTGCCTATATGAGGATTTCTGCTGTGTCAGTTAGGATATCAGATTTAAAAGCAGAACAAGCCAAAGATTGCGCCAACTTTTCCATTAAAAGAATGTATCTCAAATTACTCATTGCTTCCTAAAATAGTTTAGGTATAATTGCCCTAGGCTAGTTTTTGTCCAGAGTTGTCATTTTGCTTCAAGGTTTCAGCAAAGAGACTACCTCTAAACATGTTTTAAATTAGAGAAAGCTGAAGAAAAAGAACCCAACACACCCCTTCCCATACAGTAATACATTTTATTCCTTGTCAAAAATCTTTGAGAAATAGAAATATTCTAGGGGAAAAAAGGTAGTGTTAAGTAAAGAAAAGGTCTTGAAAAGTATTTTTAGAAAAAGTGATGGTGATGTTACTGAGTTATACAGTGTTCAAATTTATATTTTGGGAATTATTTGGGTTTTATCACCTTTTTACCCAAGTAGTAACTGTGTGTGTGTGTGTAGTTAGCTGATGGGAATATCTTCGAGGAATGCATTAAATGGAATCAAAATGAGGAAGTAAAAACCTGTGTTTGCTGCTCATATTCTTTGCTCTTGAAAAGTAGAGGGTGGGAATTTTGCACTAACTTGTATTCTGAAGGTTATAAATCAGCAGAGGGTGAAATTATGGTGTAATCCTCATGAACATATATTAAGACCCTCCTTTTTTTGCCAGATACTGTGCTCCATGTGTATTATCACAAGCAAATTCTTGTATAAGACACATAACTCTTCATTCAAACCCTCATTCAACACAACTGCGTCTTTGATTAATCATGAGCATCCTAGTTGAAAGTCTAACGACCAACTGTTACAAAACAGGCCTAGTATGGTTTGAAGAGGAGCAAATATTTAAGTCAGAGAATCTGTCAGAATTGTAGGACCTGTATATGGCATCCTGATGCAATTTTGTGTGCAATGTCCCTCCTACTGAAATCAGAGAATCATAGAGTGGCTTATGTTGGAAGGGACCTTACTGATCGCCACTTTCCAAACACCCTGCCATGGGCAGGGATACCTTCCACAGGACCAGGTTGCTCAATGTCCCATTCAACCTGCCTTGAACACTTCCAAGGAGGGGACATTTACAACCTCCCTGGACAACCTGTTTCAGTGCCTCACTACATTTACAGATAAGAATTCCTTCCTAAAATCTAATGTAAACCTACACTCCTTCCATTTCGTTCCATACCCCCTTGTCGTATCCTTGTAAAAAGTCTCTCTCTGGCTTTCTTGAAGGCCCCCTTCAGGTACTCAAATGTGCCATAAAGTCTCCTTGGAGCCTTCTCTTTTCCAAGCTGTGTCTCAGCCTTTCTTCATAAGAGAGGTGTACCTATCATCATGGTGGCCCTCCTCAGGACTTGCTCCAAGTCCTTCTTGTGCTGGGGACCCCAGAGCTGGATGTAGCACTCCAGGTGGGGGTCTTACCAGAATAGAGTACAAGGTGCAATCACTTCCCTTAAGCTGCTGGTCACGCTGATTTTGATGAAGCCCAGCATATGATTGGCTTGTTTTGCTCTTTCTCACCCATGAGAACAGGATTTCATGAAGATGAGGAACTTAATACCCCTAACTCCCCAGTTAAGTTTCTTGGAATACAAAAATAAGTCTGCAAGTGCTGAAATGATATCTTGAAGTTATACTAACAGTGCAAATCCTATTGCCCTAAAAGAAATAAAATCAGAAAACAAGATCCTGCAGGTTTGGCCTGCATAAACCTGCCTCTAGCCTTTCATACATTTATGTTCTATGAGAAAAGCCTTCTGAGCATGGACAGGTGATTATCTGTCCTGCAATACAGACACAGGCTTGGTAATTAAATTTTCCTTTGTCCCCACTCCCTCAGTTAAAGACAGTTGCTCTACTCTTCTGTTCTGGAGCCCAGCATGTTTTTCTGTCCTCATGCCATAACCCAAAAACCTGAAAATGTTGCCAATTTCAGAGATTGGTGACAAAAAAGAGGATAGGGGCTCCTTGTAGGAACAGATTCCTGTCATTTAACCCAAAGCAGTGTATGATCTTGACACAGGAGATTGTCCCCCTGCATTATGTGTGTACTTATCACACAGAGAGGTTATGCCTTTGCATGTAACTTTTTTATTATTATTGTTTTTTATTTGGTCACTCCTCCTTAAGTCCTGTATAAATGGGACCACTGCGTTTTTCAAGCAGATTTGTAGGAATTACAATCACAGAGCATACAATTTGCTTCTGAAATGAAATGAAATTCACTCATGAAATTCAGGGTGTAGATAAAAGATTTGGAAGAAAATATGTGGATATTTCTGCCAGAACTATTCTAAATAAAAAATTATGGGAACTATTCCTCTGTTTAATATCCCAGTCTCAATCCTCAGTCTTGACAAATAGAAGTACATCACAGAGTGACTGACACCTGAGCAGGCTGTGAAAATTTTCAGAGACCAATGTGAGATATTCAGAAGAATGTGAGATTCTTCATGCAGGAAGATCCATTTTTAAAGTTCCCTCACCCTAGCTTCAGTCACTGCAGTGACTGTGAAGCGCACTGAGCTCTGAGCTATTTTATGAAAATATTTACAGATTCCCACATAAAACCAGTGCTGCAAGTTTGTAAAAGAGATTTTTCATTTCTTTGCTTCTAATGCATCCAATATGATAGAAGCAGCTTGTCTGGCTTCCATTTGAGAACACTTCAAATACATATACAGAAATTCCATTCTAAAACCTCCTTTAAAGTGGAAGGCTCTCTCTTGCTGTTTCAGTACTAATTGAAAAATGTTATGATCATCCCATGGAATCTGAATTACAAAGAGAATTTGGCCAGGTTAGTCTTTTGTCTCATAACACACCCAAAGTATACACAGATGCCTCAGGCTTGCACACACCTTGGTCTGGTTTATTGCTGTAATTAAGCACTAGACCTGTCTACACTTTTTGTATTTATTTTTTTTTTACTGAAGGTTTTTAAAACCAAGCAGTATCAAACTTTGGTTTGTAGTTTCAGATATCCCCAGCCACAATATCATAAAACAACATCATAATGCCATAAAGGTGAGTGTAAAAGAAAAGCACAGACAGTATCTAGAAACTCTCCTGGAGCTGGAAAAGATGGAAGACCTAAAATATAGGGTCCATGCACTTAGCTGACAGTGGCTAATTTTCTGTCTGGAAAATAGCTGCAGTTGAATTTACAAATGGAAATAAAGATAATTAAATTCCCTAGTCACTCTAAGAGAGTTCTGACCAGTTTCACAGGGATTGTTTCCAAGTCTCACAAAGTATGGAACAGCTACAAAAGCAACACAGTAGATTTCTAAATAAAATGTGTGCCCATAAAAGCTTAAAAATGTATCGAACTCGTTTCAATTATTATTCAGCAATACTTAATTGAAAGAACAGATCAAGAATTTTAGTTTTTCAGTGTTATTGGAACAACCGGGATCCTACTCATAAGGCCAGAAAGACACTGTGTGGGGAGGGATCTCTATACCTTACTGCAACACCCCAAGTATGCATTTGAATGGAGCATTTAACATACGGAATGATACAGACAGCTTTAATTGAAAATGTGGTATAAGAACAACTGCCTTGGGTTAGACAAATGTCAGTCCAATCTCATATCCTTTTTCATGCAGTGACCCAGAGTGAATGCCTACCAAACCTAACAAGAATATGGTAAATGTACTGTGAGGTTCACCCTGTGCTCCTCTGTTCCAGTTTAAGGGATTGCTGATTCAGAGCTGTTTGTCCTCATGATTAATAGCTTTTGATGGATGTTTTTCTATGTTTCCTCTGACTGGTTTTTGAAAGCATGGAATCTTTCAATGATTTCAGTGTCTTGCAGCACCAAACTTCACAGATTAACTACATGTTACATGGACAACTCTGTCCTTTTCTTGTTCTGATAGTTTTATCTGATAGTTTTCTCTTTGCTGTCTTGCTGACAGTCACAATTTTATATACACATATATCTTCCTTTAAATGTCTTCTTCCCAGGTCAAATACAGCTAGACAATATATGTATAGAATTTCTTGCTTACTTTCTTGCTGTTTTCTGTATTTTCATTTCTCTTTACCATTTTGGGGGCAGTAGGGTCTATAAGGAGTTTTCAAGGAATATGTGCATCCCAGATTTCTGTAAGAGATGTTTTGTGTGTATTTGATTATTTGTTTTCTGGCCATTTATATCCATTTATGGAGGCTGTTTTCTTTGCTTTTGATTGCTATCAAACACTGACCTGAAGTTCTCAATGAGCTGTCTAAAATGTCCTCAAAATACATTTTTTGTAAGTGATATTAGTTAACACAAAGATTGTCATAATATATAGGTTCTCAAGACTGTTTCCTTTAACACATTACGTTCAATTTATCAGCATGTAGTTTCACTTGCCACTTTGCAGTGCAGCCGCTCATTATGGAACTTTACTGCAACGCTTTGGATCACCACACATCATCCTGTTCATCCTGTTCCCGAATTATTCTTGACTATGTTAAATGGCTCAACATTTATCTTAGCTTTTTATGGACTATACTGAGAAAATGCATCCAGCTGGAAAAATCACAGTTACTTTCTATCTTTTAACTCCTTAATTTAATCTATCATAGGTCCACAAGCGGATTTCTTCCCATAACACTATGGTTTTCCTTAAAAGATTTTGGAAAGGAGCTGTGCCAAAAGCATTGTTTCTAATCCAAATAAATATTATTTCTGCCAACCAATGCACATCATCAATGGTTTCTTCAAAGAATTCTGACATAATTATTAAATATTATTTCCTACCCAAAGAAGTGATAGTTATTTGCCACCATATCATAATAATAAATGTGTTAAATTATCTTAGGCTTTAAAACAACTTCTATGTGTTTAGTTAATAGGGTCTGTAGTTCCTTCCACCACTCCTGAAATATTTTTAAAATTAGTGATATGTTAGCCATTTTCTAATTCACTGGTAACAGATCATTCCGTGTAAAGATTATTTAAATATCAGAGTTGGGAGTTTAGCAGTTTTACAATGGAGTTCTTTTAGAACTCTATAGAGAATACCATCTGCCTTAAGTAATTAGTGTTCATTATATTGATTTATTTTAGAACACATTCAAATGTCCCTTTATGTGAGACAGTCCCACAGTGTAATCTTGAAGGCTACTTAAGCTGATTCATTAAAATACATTACATTTAGCTGAAAGTAAAATCCCTTACAATTCTTAGGAACAATGGTTGAAAACCACATGCATAGAATGAGTGACTGCATCTTGGAAAGTTACTCATGAAAGGGTCGTAGTGATGATCCTGGGGGAAAAGCATTAAAACCTCACTTGAAGGCCAATGACATCAGTAAGTTAGCTACTAATATTACCCTTTGTATTATTATAAAAAGTGAGAAAGTAGGAGCTAAGACAAAATCCAGAAGCTCATAAGCAGGAATTTCATTGAAAATAGGATCTATACAATGTAGAATATTAGTAACACATTACTAATGAGTACAATAGTGTTGTTAGCTGTTTTGTGTAAGACTCCAAAATAGTGCAAAAAATACAGAGAAGAGACAGAAAAATCATCAGAAAAGTGGAAGAGACACCATTTCCTCACAAAGGAAGAAATTAGTTATTGAATAGAGGCCCAAGGGAGCTAAGTATTCACTACTGTTTCATGTTTTCAGAAAAAGTTGTAAAGCCTTTTTGGAATATATGCTTTACTAAACATTAAAAGCTACTAATCTCTCTCTTCCCAATTTCTGTCTGTAAGAGACAATTTTTTTTGTTTGGGACTAATGAACTTAACAGTTACATCAACATGCTTAAAAATCATGTTCTTTATTCCCCAGAAATCCTATGCTGATAGTGTGACGAGAAAAATGTGGGGGGAATATGGATACATATTGATGTCAGAAATTCTGCAAGTCCCTAAATAAATACATAAATAAATAACTCAGCTGACAGTGTGGGTAAGTACAAAAATGACCCTGAATTGCTGCTGACAACCTGATACCTGTGAGATGGAATCCTTTTCTTTGGTAGAGATACATTTCTTTTCAGATCATTTGTCTTTCATGTACTATTGAATGTAAGATGTGTCTCAGTGACAGATTGGCTGATTGAAACAGGGACACAGAGAAACATCATTAAACATTTAAGTCATTTTCCAGGTCATCTTTGCGACCTTGAAGAGGCCAGCCTACCACTGAATTTAACAAATCTACCATCATGTAGCAGTTGAGCCAAATGCTTATTTTGATTGTTTGACTTACATAACTGAAAAACATTTTTTCTTGGAAAGACCAGTGCAACCAAACCCAATGAAATAGCTATGGGTCTTCAGTTTGATTGTACAGGTATAGAAAACATTCTACAGAATAATGAAAGAAAGCTCATTCAGCACTTACAGTGGAAGAAGTCCTGTTGATACACCATGTTATGTTGTAACTCTTGCCAGAAAAAGCTATTTTTGCTTGCACATGAGGTCTTACACAACAAATGAACCACAGGATTTTATAGGAAAATGCATAAGTATAAATCTCAGAAATAAGTGTGATCTACACTTCCTCACAATAAGAGAATAAAATCATGACTGTGATTACTGTCAGGGTAACCTGCATTAATTTTCCAAATTGCAGCTGATGAGAAATAAAGGAATGAGTCTCAGTCACATGAAGGCCAAAGTTTTCCTACATTTACAGCATTCAGATATGGACATAAGACTCAGGTCTGGGTAATGTTTTGGCTCTCAAATTGTTACATGAAGACCTGGATCTATGCAGTGGATGATTAATTCAGCTAAATCAGAGCCTGTCCTCACTTACAGTTGTGTGACTTTAGATGCTGTGTTCCCCAGCCCTCCTTTTGTCAAAGGTTGCAATTAACTCTCTCCTGAATGGCAATATGGCATGAGAGCAATTGATCTGCTGGCAAGGTATCAGTGCAACATATCATTCTGCTTCATTCATTGATGAAACACAGTAGGGAACTGAAAACCAGCTGTAGTGCCTGCCCCCATGAGATTTGGGCAGAAGGACTTCAGAAATGGACAGACAGACAGAAAATCCACCAGCTGACAGTTTGAGGACATGTTCTCCCACAGCACTGCTGGGACACACAAACCAACAAAGTCAGCTGGGAGACAAATCGCTACCAAAGGATATTTCCTCCCGCCTCTGACGTAGTTCACTGGGAAAATGGATCAAGTCCATTTACCTTTCACATGAACTATAAAAACATCCCAAAGTTCGTAAAGCCTGCACCCTACCTGCTACTTTATAAGCAGTGTGCCAAAATTCTTGGCACACATGAATTTGACAGAGGGCCTTAAGCTAGTTTTGGGCCTCATGCAGTGCACAGCAGCACATGGCTCTCTATACAGCTGTGGTTACTCATAATCTTTCCTTCGACTCTTTCCTTCATCTTCCTTTGTCAGTTTCCTTGACAAAGAGGCTTGTATTGCCGTGTTGCTCAGTGATCAGAGACAAGCCTCTGGCAGAAGCCAAGTTCACACCAAGACCCTGAACCCTGCCCAGCATGGATAACTTCACAGCATATCATGACAATCCAGCTAGCTTGTACCTGAATCTCAGAAAGGTATGGTACCCTCATCTGTACAGAACAATTCCCAATACCTGTTATTGTACAGGAAGAAAGCAAATTAAGAGCCTTCTTGGTTAGAGTATTTCCTCTTTGTTGAAAAACCTGTTCTCAATCAGCAGAATGTCTGATACTCCAAGCTTTACCGATAGGATTACTTGTATGTGCCAGACCCATAGGACTGGCAAGTCCTTTCACCCCATTTCTAACCTCCATGATTTCTAAGAAACTGTGTTCTACTAATAGCAGTTATTTCTGTCAGGTAGTGTGCTCATACTTGACAGGGCTGGTGAGATGTACCTGTGTCAGAACATCGCGCAATGCTACTCTTGTGCACCTAGAGTTTCTTTTGTGCTTCCTACAAAGTATGTTGAGTATGGTATGTTTAGACTCTCATATTTACAAGTTCAGGAAAAGATAAAGTCTTCAGAAGACTCTATTTCATACATAGCAACAAGACAGTGAAACTGCCAGTTTTAGCATCTCTGACAGACTGAAGATTTTTCATGGTAAGATTTGGGGTATCTGGGCCTTTTTCCTCTACAGAGTTTACTCAATCTGTTTCAAAAATCTTTCAAATAGGACTCCCATATCATTATTAGCAGTGTGCACAGCATGAGAAACATACAAATAAGGAAAAACTGTCCAGTATTTATACAAACACAGAAAGGAGAAAGTCTGCAAAACAGTAAATGTGCTGGTGAAGACAGAGGTTCGCTTTAAAGGAAATGGGGGAGCAATATGAAGCAAAATATAATCATATCTATAAAGCAATCACCTGTTCTTGTAAAATTCACCCTTCAGAGTAAAGTTAAGTGCCTAATAATTTCCCTGAGTTTGTGACAAGGTCACAGTGGCTCATGGTGCCATTATGGCTCACTGATCACTTGGTCTCACAAGCCTCCCAGAAAACCTGGAGTCTCAAGGGCCCTTGGAACTGAAAAGTCTGTCTAAGTTCAGGGCATGTCAGCACTCTTCCAACAGCTCTTCAACAGGTAATTACTCATTTTAACCACAAGCATACATAGACTCCTATTCATAATACTCAGAGGTATCTTAAAAACTGAATTCTCTGCTGATAATCATATAAAAAATCTGCCCTTTTGCTCAAAAAATTTTCCCAAAATTTTACTTTGGTGGAAAATAATTTCGGCAGGGCATGACAAACGTATTTATTACTCTAATCTCTTTGGTCTAGTGATCTGTCTTTTCTACAGTTGTTTGACATTTCACAAGTGGTTAGAATATAGCATTACTAAATGAGATTGTTAACTACTCTAATTATCAGCAAAAAACACCTAAAGACATATGTCCCCAGGGCCAAACAGTAAACCAGCGGGAGAACTGGACCTTTAAACAATGATGAAAATCAGTTGTTCAGTCCCTCAAGAAAGTAATTGAAATGAGAAGAGGAAACAATTGCAATGATCTAATAGCATGGCTTCTTCATAAAAACATGTTTGAAAAATATCAGTTTATAGTTTTAAAGGCATCTTGAAATATTACATTCACTGTCTTGTGTTTAAGTTTTCTCAATTCCCTCAGAAATCTTGTGTATTTCTATAGGAAAGGCAAAGGACTTTGAGGTACTGGTGCGTGAGAGGTTGAACATGACCCAGCCATGGGCACTCACAGCCCAGAGAACCAAACGTGTCCTGGGTTGCATCCAGAGCAGCGCGGCCAGCAGGGCCAGGGAGGGGATTCTGCCCCTCTGCTCTGCCCTGGTGAGACCCCACCTGTAGTGCTGCATCCAGCTCTGGGGTCCCGGCACAGAGAGGATATGAAACTTCTGAAGCAAGTTCAGAGGAGGCCACCAAGTTGACTAGAGGGAAAAAAGCATGTCTTGTGAGGAAAGGCTGAGAGAACTGGGTTTGTTCAGCCTGGAAAAGAGAAGGCTTCAGGGTTATCTAATTACAGCCATTGGGTACCTAAAGGGAGCCTACAAGGAAGATGGAGAGGGACATTTTACAGGGCATGTAGTGAAAGGACAAGGCAGGAATGCATTCAAACAACTGAGAGTAAATTTAAACTAGGTATTAGGAAGAAGTTCTTTGCTGTGAGGGTGGTAAAGCACAGGAAGAAGCTGCCCAGAGAAGTTCTGGATACTCTATCCCTAGAAAAGGTTGGATGGAGCTCTGAGCAGCATGATCTAGTGTAAGGTGTGCCTGTCCCATAGCAGGGGTGTTGAACTAGATGATTCTTTATGTCCCTTCCAAACTACGCCATTCTGATTCTACAATCCTATTATCCTCTGATTTATTTCCTTGACACTCTTCAGTCACTGAGATTAGCAATCATATGGTAGCTCTAGAAGAGTTACAAAATATTAAGATTTTATTGAAGTAAATGTGGAAATTAATATCAAAATCAGACCAGTGTGGTTATAATTATTTTCTTTTTACTGATCCCAGATTTTTTAATAACATGTCATCTGATGTGGGATAGTCATAGAATTACCTTTTAAAAATTATGTGGGAAATGTGTATCTATAGTTACAGAATTATTACAAGAAGCCTAGAATTCTGGTGTCTGAGCCCATGTTGAGCTCACACTGTGCTATCAACACAAGACAGTAAGCTGTTTGGATGTTCACTGTTAAGAAGTATATGAAATTCATTTCAAAAATGAGTCTCGCTACAACAAACTGCAGGCTATTCTGTTTGAAAAGGATAATCCCCACTCCAGCTGAAACTCTTCTACTGCAGAGGATTCATTGACAAGAAAACAAGTCAACACTCATGTGTAGGAAGACACTATTACTGTCCCTGGCAGGTGTGAACTGTGACTTCCTTAGGTGACCAAAATAATTTCTGCATTTTGTTCAGTGATCGTTCAACATGAAATCAATCTGTCTTAAGAACAGGCCTGGGCCCCATGATTTTGCCTTGCTGCCCTATGTACAGACTGGAACATGGTGCTGCATTCCTGAAGCAATAAGCTTGAAAGATTAGGTTAAGTACCCCGCTCTAGGTTATCAAGTTCTGATCCTCAGAGGATGGAGGGATGCCAGAGATCACTAATGAAGATTAAAACCCCTTGGTGATGCATGGGATTTAAGACATACTTTCGCTGTCTTGGTTCACATGACAGTACTCCAGGGGTCTTTTGCACCTCTACCCTAAGCAGAGTATCATCACTAGTAATTTAGAGCTCCATGTACACAGTATTGATAGTACATGTAAGGTTTTGGATTCCCCTGTACCATTAGGCATGAAAGATAGGTATTGCAATGCTGAAAAGGAATTCAGTCTCAGTCTCTTTTTAAAATTAAGATCTCTATGACCACAAAACAGTAGGTTCATTAAGATTATAGTGTCTGAATAGATGAAAAATTTCTTATGGTAATAAATATCTCTGTAACTGCATATCTTCACTATTGTGAGCAATAGAATGTTTGTGAAGTCTTGTGTGGAGAGCTGAATTTTGGTGTCTGAATCTGCAAAAGATTAAGTTCTCAAAATTACACACCCTCAGGCTTGCAAAATATCATGGTTTCAGTTAAAAACAGGACAAATCCAAAGCTGCATCTACCAAGAAGTAATGAGACAGCAAAACTTTGAAACTGCAACACTTCAATAAACATCTAACACCATATTAACGACTACAGCTTTCTAAACAAGGGATCATTTTGGAATATGAGTGCTTTTGCTGTAAAGGACAGTATTAGGACAACAGGACTTCTTCTGCAACTATCTTGGTTCTTTATTTTAGTGTTATCCATTTGGTAGACATTCAGGTCTATTTAGGTCAGTCACTGCATAGAATAATTACGCTCTGAAAAGAAATATTCATATCAGAAAGGGAAACTGCCCTGTTTAATTATGGTTGGAAATAATTAAGTAACATCAGTGATAGGGAAAATTTCACAGCAGGTATTTGTAACAATGATAGGTCATGCTTGCACAGTGAAAGCTTTGACACAAAGCTTGTGTCACTGTTAGCTCAATGGAGAATTAGTCACTCTGTATTAGTAAGCACTTAACCATATGATTTCCTAACAGAAGGTCCAGGACATGTCTGAACAATTTTTAAAATACTCAGAATTCCTTTTTCACACTGCAGAGCCTTGGTTCTTTCAGGAGGTGGGAAGGAACATGCAGTGCAAAGCTGTTCTGGTGCTTTACAGAAATACGTATCAATATGGATGTGTTTCTAATCTGTAAGAGTTCTCCAGCTCTGCTTTCATTAACAGAGTGTCAGGCTTCTCCCAAAAATCTTTATTTTTATTCCTCATAGCTCAGCTCGAAAAATTCACTGCTTTGGAACATTTGAGAAAGTCTCAGCCCTGACAACACGTCTCACCTTCACATTTAAACCAAATATTAAAACAACAACTTAAAAAAACCAAAAGACCACAAAGATATTAAAGTGCTGCACTGAGTTCAGAAAGGAAGTGCAGGATTCACATAGAAGGTTATGTTAGATATTGAATACCACATCCAGCACTCATGCATTGAAGTAATTTCCTACAGCAGATCACCTTCCTGTGTAAATACTCTCTCATTGTGTACGTATGCACTAAGGTTGAAACAGAGGTTGGGTTAGGCTTCGATTCTCCATCTGTGCCTGTGAGAATCTGATCTTTGCAGCTCAGACTCCTCACTGCTTGCTAAATGCAAGTAGACACTGGACCGCTCATTTTACTGGACCTAATGGTAAAGCAGATCTAGCAGATCTAAGTAGTTCTGACACCTATCTACAACCAGGTTAACTGATAGGCTGAAGTTTTCTCAGGCTTGGAAATGTGTAGCAGAAAAATGGCTGTAACTTAGCATTACTAATGATATTCCCCCTGAATTTTATGCCATGAAATCTCATTTCTGTGTGGTTCTGTTCTCCCTGCCTGTCCTAGAACCTGCAGGAAAAGGAAGAGGTGGTGGCTATGCCAGCACCATCCTCACTAAGGACCCCACCACACAAGACTTCCTAGTTGGGTAGAGTCTATTTCTTTTGCAGTACCTTGTTAGCAAGGGGATGGAAAAGGACAGACTTCCTTCATCTTCTTATTCTACTGCAAACACATACATCCCAGGTTTCCTGCATGCAATACAATATAGATGGGAAGAGCATTCTTTCGTTTCATCTCTAAAACAATCTCCACCTTAGGCACTTCCTAATGACACATCTCTAATAAACTGAGGTATCGTGGTCGAAACACATGAACAAGTGACAACATAACAACCAGGCTGATCATAACCTAATTATAATGAAAAATAAAGGGTTGAGAGCAAAATATTCAAGGACCTGTTCTTTACTGGACATAGAAAAAATTATTGAGCTTTAACCTTCTTAAGCCACAAAGCTTCAGGATTTATGCCTCATCTTTCTGCAGGACATTTGCAATATGTTTCTCTCCATCACATCCATGGCTTTTCAGATAAGTTCTCCATATCTGTGTAATGTGATGTGCACAGTAGAGCTGAGTCTACAGAGGATAAGACTTCAGTTAGTACCTGAATGAATGTTTGGCAAATTTATTACTTAATTTACATACTGTTTTTTAAATAAACCAAATCATTATTTATAATTAAAATGTGTGTAGTGCAGCAAGATTTTAAAGAAATGTCCCTAGAGCTATCCAAACACTCTTTTCACATGGCAACTAAAGACTTGCAATTTACCTCCAGTAAAATGAGATTTTACTGACACTTAAGATTTTTTTGTAAGAGCAGCTGCTTTTGCTGCAAATAAAGAGTGACCATGCCACAAATCTTTATATTTGAATAGATACATATTTGACTACACCAGTATCAGGAATGATAGCAGTAGCCTCAGTTAGACTTTTTAGTTAGCACGGTTATCATCCAGGACAAAAAATGAAAGGCATCAGAGCTCTTCCTGCTTCCTCAACATGTTCTAAAGATTGAAAGCATAACTGTGTTTTCATTGGCTGGAATTATGATTAGGTTGTCCAAGAGAAGAAATTATAGATGCCCCCAGAGAATGAAGCACTGCTTACTGATGCAAAAGAGGTACCTGGAAAAATTAAATCTCAATGACCATTTGAAAGCAGGCTTTCCTTTAGATGTGTGGATGTGACTCAAATTTGCATGACTTAGAATTATCCTTGTGATATGATAAAATCCAATATACCTTTGTCTAGAAAACTACCTACCTGTAATATTGTACAACAATAAATCAAGTAATTGGAACTTTTAAAAGGGGACTGTTGGCACAATAAAACCATTGTATTTGGTATATTTATATAGTTTTCAAAAAGAACTGCTTCTCTTTTTTTCAGTGCTCATTATCATAGAAAATACATTTGTGTGTTTGTCTGATTTTCTCCTTGTAGCACAGTTTCTGCTATGTTCACATACTTCTATCACTACCTCTTTATGGCTGAATGCTGAAAATGTGTACTTTTTACTGCACAACTTAGGAGACATAGGACAGAAAATTTAGCCCAAGAGGGCCTGAGAAAAAAGTCTAACATTAAGAAACTATACCCATTTGCACACCACTAAGGCAAGATAACTCCCCACTGCATCTCACTAGTGTCTCCCTAGAGACTTCATATGCCGTTTTTCACTAAAAAATTATCCCAGTCTAACTATGGTTCACCCACATCTCTCTCTAATTGTGGAAACTATGAAGAGGGATAACATAAAATGATTACATCGAGTACAGACTGCAATTTACACAATGAGAAATCCCTTAGGTTTCATTATAGAGATTTTGCATGTCATTGTAGAGGCATTAAGAGCCATGGTGTAGGGAAAAGGAATTTTTCTCAACAGCTTTTTCTTTTAAGGCGAGTTACAACAGATACCCAGGGTGGTACATCCAAATTTAAACACTGATTCCCATGAAAGGTAACTACAATGGAATTCCTGCAGTGGCAATTGCATTCATAGCACTTAATGTAGATGTAAAATTGATACTGTAAAAAAAATAAAAAATGCTGAAGTTTTGGACTGCTGGTTATCCTTGTTTGCAAAGCATATTTTATATTTTTGTTCTCTTTCCCCCATCGGTAACTACAAGATGAAATGTGAGATGAAGGAAAAAATGTTGCTTTTGCAGTGTTTCTGATTCTGATGTAATTTATACAAAAATATCTTTAGATTGTGTTCTAAAGAATTAAAACCAGTTACAAGTTACAGCATTTTAGTGAAGTTTCTAGCAACCCAAATGTTTGAGAGCTTAGTCATTACCTGAAGCCCATCTGTTATTAGTGCTTTCAGCCCCTAGAGCAGGAAGAGGTAACCTTATGTAAATCTGGCTCTGTATGCCACACTGCAACTGTAAATGGTGGTAATTGAAGGGTCATCCAAAGAGGTTAAATTTATCTTTGTTCCTAAACACAGAAGAATATTTCTAAGTTAAAAAACAGCAGGGTGTACTCTTATGGATCCACAGACCCTAATCACTTGCACAGCCAAAATAAAGCATTTGTGGTTGGTTTTAATGCACATAAATTTAGACAACATTTCTGTCTCCCCATAGCCCCTCGTCAGATAGTGGATTACTCTGGTTTTGTGCCTTTGTTATGAAAAGAGGACAGAAAGAGTGGAAGAATTTATATCAGCCATCATAATTAACATTCATAATGAGTGTTACATTTCCATCTCCACATCAGTATCAAGTGATGGGATTTAAAGATGTCAGATCGATTTAGTCTAAAAGAGGTATGAAAAATGAAGCCTTGTTCAGAAAGGAATGATATAATAGGGAAATAAAGGGTAGTTTGGCAATTGCTCCAAAAAACCCCCAGATTTCTTTCCTCCAACGTTGTGCTTTGTCTGGCAACAAAAAGTTTACATATTTAGCAACGTGTAGGAAATGGAGCGGCAGGCCACAAAGTACCTTGATTTTCAGTTAAACGTATATATAAATATATATAAAGAGAGAGAAATGGTTTAAAGTAGAAATTTGTTTAGCATTTACCATTCAAAGAATG
>VYZT01005259.1:0-12351 GCA_013400735.1 Pomatostomus ruficeps | reverse complement strand
CCCGGCCGAGCGGGCACTCCTGCGGCCCCGCGGAGATCTCCTGGGCGCTCCCGGACACTAGCCACGTTAGCCACGATGATCTGACAAGGTAAGGAAGCCCCTCGCCCCTCTGAAGGTCCAGAAGTGGGGTATTAGGCTTGCTTACGCTTTACGTGATCACCTGCCAGCAGTACTTCTTACTAGATTCAGTTAATCGACACTTTTAAGGTACAGGAAGAGGCTTCCCCAAGATTCCTCTAGATCTTCCGGTTCTTTAGGTGTCTCTTATATAAAGAGTTAGATCCACTGCCGTTTTTAATGGTGGATTGAACTATCCGAGCTATATCATCTCCCCCTGCTAAAGCAGACCTGTACAGGTGTTGCTTGACATCTTGGATCTGTGAGGAAGGACCCTAACAGCAAAGAGCAGAATAGCAGGATACGCTCTGCATGGGTTCCTTTCTGCTACTCGTTTAGGTTCCTTAAGGGCTCGTTTAGTTATGAAATAGCTTCACAAAATTGTTTCTGACTATGAGAGAGTGGCTTGTGCTGCATAGAATGTGAGAACATGCAATCTCACAAGAACTTTCAGCTTTTTAAATTTAGATAGCTCAAGTGCTTGAGTTTTCAAGTTGCCAGTCTGACAAAGTGAGCATTTAATGGGATGACTGTGTGCACAAAAGTCAGCAATTCTTGTGTCCTGTGTGTGAGGAGAGCACATGGTAGGCCACTGGCAGTGATGTCCCATGCAGCACAGAGGAGTTCATTTTGTAACCAGTCCTGAGAATTTGAAGTGTGGGAGCTTTTTTTAGTTAATATTCCTTCTGTTTGAAAAAAATCAAATCCAGCAGTGCTAATTCCTCCAAACTTTGTTTGGTTTTTTTTCTCCACATGTCTGCCAGAAGAAAATTGTTTGTTTTTTGAATGGTTACTGCTAATAGTATAATTTTGTTCTTTCTTAATATCTTTCTTCTATTTTCTTATCTTTGCCATGCTATGGGCAGCCATGTGGGAGAAGTACTCCTGTATTACTGTTACTGTGAGGTTAAGGATCCAGAGAAACTCTGTGCGTGGCAAAAGGCTTTATGTCAGCATTTACATCTCACTGGCAAGGTAAGGTTTTAAGCAATAGTTGTATTCTTAAGGATAAAAACCCACATCTTTGTTTAGTACAGAATGATGTGGTATGTGGAGAACCAGGTGTGTTTTGCACCAGAAGGTGCTAGTCTGTTACAGTCCCATTACGAAAAGCACTCAGACTCTGTAAGGTATCTTTTAGAATTCTATTTAAGACCTAACACAACAAAAAAAACCCCGTCAGATAATCTTGTATTCCTTTTGGTCCAGGGAACCCTGGGTTGTGTGGTATTAAGTGAGCCTCACAGACAGGACACTGTTAGACATGGAAACAGGAAAATTAGTCTTTTTGTCACTCCTGCTTTCAAATAGAAAGGACATTCACATGAGAAATTCGTGATGCACTTTTAGATAAAGGCAAGGAGATGAAAGTGGCCTAATCACTGTTGTCAGCAGGGAGCTGCATGCAAGTGTCTCAGTCAGCATTAGCAGGCTGCGTGTATCCTGTGGCTAAAGGGCACCTGCAGCACAACACAGCCTAAGGATCAAGCTGGAAGGATCTTGTGGATCTGGGCCTGCTGCACGTATGGACCACATATATCCCCCCTCCTCCATGCACAGTGGTCTCCCAGTCAGAATGGCTGCACCAAGCTGTAATCCATGCTGTCAGGAATTAGGTGAGAGCAGCCAACACCTTAGACCGTACAAGAACACAGCAGTTCTCATTCCTGCAGTCTGTTCTCTTCATTCCTGGCAGGCTAGACCAAGGATGTGAGCTGTTTATGTAGCTGGCCTCTGGAGGCTGTGGGAGAAGGTGAATTTTAGGCTCACAAAGCTGATGTTCCTACGTTATCTGTGAGGAGAAGGAGGGCAACTTGGAGCAGGAGGCTTCTTTTATCTGTGACTTGTCTTCCTAAGTAGCTTCTTGCTCTCTGCCAGTGGTACATCAACACAGGTTTGGGGGTGAAGTGTCCTGATGGATTCACTTCTTCTGCTCAGCTATCTTGCCTGGTGGTTGGTATTTTTCTCGAGTTTCTTTTCTTTTTTTTTTTCATCTCATCTCCAAGACAGGTACAGCATTTACCTTCCCAACCAGCTGGTTTTTTCCTTGCTTTTTATATTCAGTCTTTCCCCCTTCCCTGCCACCCCTTCTGAGCTTTTGTTCATTTGTCAGTGTTAGAGATAAAATGACTCATCCTGAAATTTAATATTAGATACGATGTTATGCATATTCACATTTTCTTTTTTAGCTATGTGAGTCATGGGGCACAAGCCTATTGTTCTTTCTGAGGCAACTTCCAGTGGGAATTCTAATGCTGACTGCAGGATTTGCAGACAGCAATTTCTGTGTTTATACAGCATTTCTCTGTTTATTGCATGGACTCTCCTGACTGTCCTGATGTGATTCTTTTGAAATGGCTCAGAAGTGATCTCTGGGTTGTTGGGGTTTTTTTTTATTTACTGTCTTTGTGTTCAACTTTGGTCTAACTGTATTTTCCTTCCTTATTCAGTAGTCTCTTTTCTGAACATACTTCTGAGCCTGCCTTTTGTCACCCAATCATATTTTCCCAATTTCACTGTGATCTGTTTTGCTGTAATTAAGGCTCAGCCCCAGCTTCTCCTCTTTTCTTCTAGGTACGGGTTGCTTCAGAAGGGATTAATGGGACAGTTGGTGGAAGCAAAGTAGCTACCAGTCTCTACATTAAAGTTATGCTTTCCCAGCCTCTGTTCAAAAACATTTTGTGTCAAGAGGACTTCAAGGTATGAAAAAATAATTATTACATTGACATCGTTAATGCAGGTAATTTAATTTTCAAGAAATAAGTACGTTCCTTCTTGACAGCATTACTTCTGCCATAGCAGTTCTGCTCTCCCAGCACTTACCTAAGTCAGTGGATCTTAACCATACCTTGTTTAAGTATCTTTGCTGGTTTTTAGCAGAATGAGCAGTTTCCATGAGCAGCAATAGCAGCTACTACAGGCTTTGCCAGCTATGGACACAGCTGCAAAGCCCCCCCGTACAGTGAATGAGGGAGTGTGTTTAAGCCCCACCATTCTGCAACAAGCATTTACTCCAGACTGAGCAGGCATCACAACATACACTTAGCCCAGCAAAGTGTTTCCACACTGTCCTCTTCACCCTGATTTGAGATCCCTGACTGGAAGCCTACTGGTTTGGGTTCATGCGGGCTTTGGTGTCCATATTGGTGCCCTGTCAGTTCCATGGGTTTGGTATCTTCTAAAGAAAACACATAGGGACTGTCAGGAGGTTTCTTCCTGCTCCACTTAGTTCCTGGCTGGAGCATACATCCTGATTGCTGTCCCTAGATGGGGAGGGCAGCAGTACACTGTATGGCTTTCTGGTAGGCTTTGGCCGCCCATCACTGTAGGTTCTGGTTTCTCTGCAAGGAAGGAAGCTCTTCTCCAGAGTTTTATTTGCACAGAGTGCTATTATTTTTTCATAAGCAGCTACATCAAAGGAGTTAGTGAAACTTGTGGAATTCAAGTTCCATGTTCAGCTGCAGTGATGATTCAGTCTTAGCTTTATAAGTGTCTGTTATGCTTGGCTGAATTTCAGGAGGAATTGTGTTAGTTACAGTCATATGTAGATGGAAAAACAGAATGGGGATGGAATTTTACCCTGACCTTGGCAAAACCTTCAACCACCGGTGTTCATGCATTAGTGGGCTATGGTGTTTGCTGTCTCACACTTCCTCCTGAATGCTGTATACCTGAGTGAGTGAGGCTTTTGGGTTGCTATGCCATGAAGACATGAGATACAGGAGTGAGAACCATGCTTGGGGCTATGAACATATCCAGTGGCCACTACAGTTACTGCCGACTGATTGCCATAATAGTTGGAACTGTGCTACACAGTACAGCATTTTTCTTTGAGTGTTTATATTCTTGATGGTGCCTAAGCTGTGTTCGAGGCTCAGCCCTGCAGAAATTCTCACTCCCTGAAGTCTGCAGTGGGGGTGCCTACCAAAAAAGGGCTTACCAGGACTCCTGAAGGGGAAATCCCACACTTGAGTTGGGTGGGGGGAGCTGCCAGCCTCCACTGTTAACAAATCCTGTGCCTGGCTGACCTCCCATATATCTCCTGCACACCCATGGACACTGCAGTTCCCATCACATGTCACAACTGGAGGCACAGCTGTGCTTGTGTCAGGTGCCAGAGGGATGGAGAGAACTGCAGAGCCTGGATATGGCAACATGATCCATTACTGGAGGATGTTATTCATTTTTCCTGTCAGGATCAGCATGCTTTTGTAAGGGCCTCAGCTTTCTCACAATAAGTGCTCACATAAGTAACATGTTTCTGACTAAGATTTGCTCTACGTCCCTGTACCTCCAGCCAAATGCTGTCTGTCTCACCTGCAGAATAGCCACTGGGCCTAAGACACCTGTCTTCCAGGTCATGTTAGGGGTCCACTGCCTAAACTTCAGGATTTAGAGTGTGGATTTCAGAAAGAGGGCCATTTCTTCCCCTCAGCCACCAAGATATTTTCATATTCTAATGAGCTATAGAATTAAAGCAAGTGGGTAATTTTAATTTTGATACCTGGCAAATTTTGGTTAATTGTTTTTCTGTTTGATATCCTAGAGCAGTGCAGGAGGAGCTCATTGTTTCCCAGACCTTCGAGTTGGAGTATTCAAAGAAATTGTACCTATGGGCATTGATCCAAAGATAGTGTCTTATAAGGAAACTGGTAAGTTTATGTAATGAAAAATAAAGCCTCTTACCCAAGTGAGAGGTGAGTGAAGAGTAAAATACCTTCATCAAAAATACTTCCCTTTGCACAATGACCAGGACACAGGAGAAATAGATGCAGAAATTGATTTCTTACTGGTAGTCAAGAGCTACTGGTGCAGAGAATTTGTTGGCCCAGGTTTTGGCTAGCCAAGCGTCTAGCTGCCTCAGAAAACTTCAGAATTAACTTCCCATTTTGTGGGAGAGTTCAGATTATGTGAAGCAGTTATCTTGTTGCGGCATAGGGACTGCTGACTTGGCTTCACTCCTTTTGGAGCTAACAGCCATGCTCCTGCCTTTGGCACTAAGCAGATCCAGATTCTGCATGAACTCCATCTGACTGCATTTATTTTGTGCTAGCTGTAGCTGCTTAGTATGGATTACACCTGAGAAGG
Organism: Pomatostomus ruficeps; assembly: GCA_013400735.1. Lineage (NCBI taxonomy): Eukaryota > Metazoa > Chordata > Aves > Passeriformes > Timaliidae > Pomatostomus > Pomatostomus ruficeps. The sequence goes on along the minus strand of VYZT01005259.1, from coordinate 7,146 downwards.
TGTTCCTGGCTATGGATTTGCTGTAAGGATGCTTAAATAGGTGGTAAGCAGGAGCACAGCAAATAGCAATTAACAGAGCAGTTTTGCGCTTTTTTTTCCACCAAGAGGTTTTGTTGGTGCCAAACTTCTAGAGCATCTTTTTGTGGATTTGGAAGAGGATTATTTTTTGTTTCCATTTTTTGGTCGTTTGTGGGATGTGTGTTTGGCTATTTCTTTCCTTTTTTCCCCTTTTTCCTCCTATTTTGCAGCATTTTATGGAGATGGTTCCTATTACTCTGGCAGATTGCTTGTAGAGGTGTTTTGTAATGGGGTAAAGGATTTTGCTGGTGGAGCTTCTTAGTTTTTCAGTAATTAGAAATCCCAAGTCCTGAAAGTTGAGAAACTTTATGTGAATTGAAGTTGTACTGAAAGTAATACATGTTTATGGAAATTTACCATTGTTATCAAGAAAAGTTTAATTAAAAAAATTGTATTTCTGCACCTCCAAATGTAATGACAGATAAAGAGAGGGAAGTGGAACATGTCACTCCCTCTTTCACAACTGTAAGAGTAGCCAGGAAGATGAAACAAAATATTGCAGAGATAGGTACCTGTCTGCTGCTTCTTCTGTCATGTGGAAGAGTGTTGTGTTTTCTTTCATTTGCCGATAGGAAGCCAAATGTGGATAAACTTGGCTGATTGAGTTGGGATGAAAAGTCTGAACAATCATAAAAAATTTTTGTTTGGAAATCAGGAGAATCTGGATCAGTGATCTCATACGTGACATGGTTTTGTAGTTCTGCTTCTCACTTCTCTTCCCCCCTCCCTCTTTTTTTTTTCTTTTTTTTTTTTGTTTTGTTTTTTTAAAGGAATCCATTTATCCCCTCAGGAATTTCATAGAGAAGTAGAACAGTATTTGTCTCAGGCCAGTCAAGGACAAAGCGATACCATCTTGCTGGACTGTAGGAACTTCTATGAAAGTAAAATAGTAAGTGCTGCTTGCCTGCTTCTTGCAGTGTATTACAGGTGCTGGGGTGAAGTATTTATGAGTGTGAGGGTGTAACCTTACTGTTAGCAGAGATTACATACTCCAGATTGACTGTAATGCTACAGAGTGGAGTTTAGTAGTGAATATTAGACACAAGCAGTAGAGGGCCTGCCCAGCAACTGAGGATGGAGCCTGCCTGGCCAAGTGCTCCTATAGCGTGGGGCAGGAAGAAAATGAAGTGGTCCATACAATGTGAGCATGAATGTCTGAGGTACCATAATTAGTAGGGATGTTTTTCAGCATTTTTTGTCTTGTCTCATCTGTCAAAAGGAACAGGGGCATCCTGCTGTCACAGCCACCACCCCTCATGCACTGTGTTGGTTTGTCCTCTCTCTGACAGTTCGGCTAAGCTCCTTCTTCGTTTCTGTGAGGAGACTTGCTGTGTCCAGTATCCTCCTACAGATTTTAACATATGTTTTGATGCATAAATGCAGCTGAGGAGCTGCCTAAAACAGCTGCAGTGAGCTGAGTATTCTAGCCCAGAGATTTGTTCCTTCCTCTAGTTTGAGGCACAGATCCTGCCAGTAACAGTGCTTGTAACCAGTTGTGTGGCCATGTGTTGTAATTGCAGGGACATTTCCAGGGCTGTCTGGCTCCAGATATCAGGAAGTTCAGCTATTTTCCCAGCTACATAGATGAAAACCTGGAGCTTTTTAAAGACAAGCGTGTCCTGATGTACTGCACAGGAGGTATTCGTTGTGAAAGAGGCTCTGCTTACCTCAGGAGCAAGGTGAGATGTCATTCTGAGAGCACAGCTGTCAGGGAAGTGAGGCTGCTTTAAGGTCTTTTGTCTTGCTGGTGAATTCTTACTGTGCACACACTGCCAAATGCACAGGTGGGGACATAAATGCCTCTGACATGTGCTTGTCTCATGCTGTCTGACAAGGATCTATTTAGTTCAATGTGGCTCAGGATGACCTGCGTGGACTAGTGTCACAGCAGTGAAAATAATCACATAACCCATTTCCTGAGAACAGGTATTTGTAGGACTGTTCCAGGAGGGCTGGAAAATACTCTGCAGTGTTTCCACAGACTGCCTAGGTTACGCTCTGTGGTCATTACTGCACAGCTTGAGCATCTCAGAGTGGTGAAAATCAGCCAGTCAGTGCTTTTCCCATTATTGTGGAACTAAATCCAGCATGGTACATTGTTCCAATTGTGTTTTCCATCCCAGTCTTCTCCTGGATCCTTCTCTCAAGGATTAAGGGAACAGAACACAAAGGTTCTCCAGAGATTTAAACCTTGGGGTTCTTTTTTCTGCTGCATCAATGTGAACCTTGTGAAATTCTGTTTCCGCTAACAGTTAGCTAAATAAAAACAGAATAATAAGCAGCAGTTCATGGAGGTTCAAAAGCATTTGATCTGTGATGCAGCAAACCTTCCTCAGGTGAGGAGGTTACCAGCTTCTTTTGAGTGTAACATTAAATGAAGAGTTGGGTTCATGCCAACAAGACAGCATTGTGGAGCTGTCCAGTACTCCCTGGTGGCACTGCCTAGAGCTGTGGCTGCACATGGTGCCACCTGATGGTCACTGAGAGGCTGCTGCTTTTCACTGACCCCTGGCATTTACAACATTAGCTTTGGGAACTCTGGCACACCACCACTGCTGGGGTCTCCTTCAGCTTTTCTGCTAATATGCTTTAAACAGGCAGTGTGCAGAGAGGTTTACCAGCTAAAAGGTGGAATTCACAAGTACCTAGAAGAGTTTCCAGATGGATTCTACAGGGGGAAGCTGTTTGTATTTGATGATCGTTACGCCATTTGTTCCAATGAAGATATCATCTCAGGTAGGACTAGATAATGTAAGTGCAGAAGGCTGGGAAGCTATTGCAATCATTTCCAGAGGTGTGCAGGACAGGGACAGCCAAACGGGCCCGTGTAGTTCTTCCTCATACTTGGTTTGATCTCGTAATGCTGTCACTTCTCATGATGACTGTCAGCTCCATGGCTTTAACATGGAAAATAGAACTGAGAGGAAAGGGGGTCACTAATGAGAGTTCACTAAAACTGGAGCAGTAGAAGGAAGTATCCCCTGCAGAACAGCTCTGTGGTGAGCCATCTGCACCTATGCAGACGTATGTCCAGCACTACAGCTGTTGTTACCTGCTTGTTGCCCACAGTGCTGATCAGACTGGGGTTGGCCAAGTGATGAAAGTTCTAAATAGTTCTCTGTCTGCCAGCTGTCCTCTGCTCCAGTAGTCTCACAGAATATCAACCAAAACTGCCAGGTATTGGGAGAGTAGTGGCACTATGCTCTATAGCACTTTGTTATTTTCATGCTTAAGAAATTCTGTATCCAGTAGAATCTCAGTGGTCTCTAGTTGAAGTTGTTAAGAACATTGCCTAATCTTCTGGCTGGGATTGCTCTTCAGTTACTGCAAATTAAGTAATCTCTTATTTTACTATCAGTTGCCAGGTACAACAAGTACCTAGAATTTGGCTCTAGCTTTTTATTTAAGGAAGCAGTCCTGTTTTTTCTCTGGCTTGGTAACTTTTCAAGCACAACCTCCCATCCCTCCTCTGCAATTACTCTATACATCTTGAAGGGGCCTGACTTGGTGTGGAAAGAGAACACGCTCTGGATCCATCAAAGCCATCCCTATGGAAGTTTCAAGGGGAAGTGCTGTGGTATGGACCTTCTTGGTGGTATAGCTAAACTGGGCTGTAGCTTTCAGTTAAAACCTGTGATGTTCTGGAAGGACTCTGCCAGGACCACAAATGGCACCCTGTCTGCACAAGCCTCTGCTTGTAGACGGAAGGAAGTTCCATGGCATCCCCTTCCCCAGCAGGTGACATTCCTGCATACTGGCTTAGTTGTCACCTGCATGTCTTTCATCTTCTCTTGGCAGTAAGAATCTCTAAATCTGTCTATTTGGAACAAGAGAAGGCACTAGTGAGCATTTTCCGCTTTTCCAGAGAGAAAACTGTCTTAAGTATGTAAAAAAAAAAAGAGATGTTTTAAATGAAGTAGATTCTAGAAGATCAAGCTAAACAGGAATTAAAAACCTGCAAGACAATAGCCACTTAAATGAGAGCTGGCAGCCCCCTGGTGCCTTGGCAAGCCCTCTGCAAGGGAAGAGCCAGAGCAGTGTGGGTGTTAACTTTTTTTTCCTCCTCCCTCCAGCATGCAGATACTGTGGGGTGCTGTGGGACCAGTATAAACTTTGTTCCAGTCAGCATTGCCGGCAGCTTGTCCTGACATGTCCAAGTTGTTGCAACAAAGGTCTTACAGCTTGCTGTCCTGTTTGTCAAGAGAAGGAGCTCAAGGTGACTTCAAGGGCTTCAGGACAGACACTTAAGGAGGAATGTGAATGTACAAGGAGGCGGCCAAGGGTACCAATTGAACGTGTCTCACCAAGGATGCTGAACACAGGGAAAGATTGAGCTGTTTCATTGGCTAATCTGGCATGTGCTCATGTGAAGGGCTTCTGTAACCAGATCTCTGTTAATCAGTTAGATTTGGAAATTATGAAAATATGTTGGCTTGGAATGTATTGTTCATATGCTGCCTTTAAACATAGAGTAAGCCCTGAAAACCATCCATTACTTGCCTGTAAATTACCAGAGTGCCCAATCCATCACCAGCACTACAGGATTCCTCTTCCTGGGTACAGTCTTGTAGTGTGGCCTTTACCATGGGGATTTTGGAGCAGAGTATCTGCAGTGTGACAGAACTGCTCACAATTCAAAAGAAACTGAAGGAACTTAAGAACAATTTCATTTTTTCCTGCATGGAGATCAACCTGTCTGACCTCTCCGAGGATCATGCATCTGCTTCAGTAGCTTGTAGTAAGGTGTGCAAACAGCAGATTTATCAGTTTGGTGTGGGTATGTGACCAGATTAGATCCTGAAGATATATTCCACATGCACGCCATCTACCTGCATCTCTTGCTTTATACCAGTGAGAAGCAAGGCGAAGTCACCTGAAATTACTGACTGAACGCTCCTGTAAAACTGGCTGAAGGCAGCATAAGGAGCTGGAGCAAAGGCCCAGAGATACTGTTTGCCCAGCCATGCTTGTGTGACCTGTAGGACAAACAGCAAACTCAGTCTTCCTTCCAGTGCTCAGTCTCCCTGTGAACTGTTTTTCCCCCTCAACTTGTCAGTGTATGAAATATGCAGGGCTCAGCTCTGCTTGCACTAAAAATCCTGACAGCTTGAAGCATGTTGAAACAGGCACACAAAGAGGGGAGCACAGAGACTGTCAAAACACCAGCATCATGGCACTGGAAGTGATGCATGTGTGGATAAATGTCAGCAACAGCCATGAGGAGACTGCAAGATCCTTTATCCAAGCTAAGTAATACAAGTTCTGGGGAACATTTGTGCTTTTTAAACATGAGTTTTTTAAAAGCTGCAAGATGTTTATGCAATTTCCAGCACCTGTTAGTGGAGAAATCATCTTTGAAGGGACCTACAGCAGATGAGCTTAAAATACTGCCTCACGTGCTGTTTTGTGTGCCTGATGCTGTGGAATGTACAGAAAGGATTTATTAATAGTGTGGAAGATGTGTCTTGACTGAAAAATGTCTTTGAAATTTACTGTCATTCTGGGAACTAAACAGCAAGTCATTAGGACATCAAAGTCACTGGATTTGGGGTTTTTTTACTGGCAAAGGCTTTTAAAAGCAAGAAAATTGTTTCCTAGGTTTCTGTAGTTGCTTAATAACAGGGCTATGTTATTTTCATATAGATTGTAACTTTCTCCCATGGTGCTATTAATTCAGCAAGGCCTCATTGTTGGCTCAGCTAGCAACTTAAATACATGGGCATTGGTTCCATTAAAGCCACGACAAACATTTCTTTTTGCTTCCAGTATTGCTACCATAAAATCAACAGTTCACCAGCTGTCCTCACAACAGTTCCATTAACGAGGCACAACCTTGAAGCTTAGGAATATTGCCTTTGGGAATCTTTCTAGGATAGTATTTAATAGTAAATCTGTGAATAACCAATCCTTGAGAAGAAATCGGAGAATTGCCATCAGTAGACACCTTTGGCAGAAGTCTGAGCAGTGCCAGTATCTCCCTGGCTGGCCAGCTAACCTCCATGGTTTTGAGGACTGGGGTATTTGTGAAGAAACATGCAAACTCTACTTGCAGGTCTGGTCTAGAGCACTGATGCGGAGTGCCCCATAGTCTTCCTGTGTTAGGCTAAAACAAATACAATTTTCTAATTCAGTCTATCAGCAGGTCTGGAACACTGTAATCAATTTGTAATGCTGCTTCTCTATCACCTAGGAGTACAGGATGGCAACAACTATATTTTATATGTAGATTTCTGAAACATCTATGATAAATAACCTTTAGTGCTTCCGTTATAATTTTTTAAGTGCAGAAGTACACTTCACAAGTTATGTTGGAGGTGCTTAATTCTTCAGAGATAAACACTGAAACCTAGCTAGTCTGCCACATGGTAGACCTGGCTACAAGGTACAATTCTCCTTAGAGCTCCTTGCAGCTGGAGATTCTACCTCAAAGGCAGAGGGGAGCCATGAGGCCTCTTCTGGTCCTTGCTGCACTAAGGCAAGGGAGTAGAAGGATTTGAGATGTACAGATGGAATCCCATAAAGCCACATTTCCTCTGCTGCAGAGAGGGGGATAAGACCCATTCATAGCCTGCTTCTTGGAAATTAGCCTATCAGGGACTCTCTGTCCTGTTTTCTGGGTTAGTTTTGCCAAATAAATACAAATAAGGACTTGCCATGTGAAAAGCTGTGTGGTGGCATTCTGGCATCTCAGTGGTAATGCCCGAGAGAAAGCACATGAGCTCCAGGAGAGGGTAGAGTTTTCAGCAGGATGGGCTGACTGCCAGATGCTGCAGTCACCAGATGGCTTTTCCTCCCTTTTTCTGGAGAGCTGCTGGGCCAGTGATACATTTGCTCCTAAATGTCACCATTTTGTAGCTCCATTGCTGCACAGCTTAAAGCCTTTCACCACACTGCCAGACACCTCAGCACTGCCTGTCTCTGCTGCACCGCCCTCAGCTGTCAGATGCATTCTGCAGCAAAATAGCTCTCTGCAGATCAGCTGAGGAACCTGGAACGATCCTGTCAGCTTAATATACCTTTGGTCTGCATGGTTAATTTGGATGCTGCTGCAGTGAAACAGGACAAAAT
>VYZT01005249.1:22177-32222 GCA_013400735.1 Pomatostomus ruficeps | reverse complement strand
GTCCGTGCTACACATACCTGCAAATGTCATTAACTTTGTTAATCTTTTGCATATTCCTCTTCCTTGCCTTTCAAGGACTTTCTTCCCTCCTGTGCAGTCTGTTACTCCTTTCTTGGTTGTTACCATATGATACCAATATTACCTGCATGTGCCACAGCAACTCTGCCCTGTTGATTTGCACTCTTTGCTTTGAATTCAGTGCTGCTTTAAGTTAATTTCTGAAGCTTTGGGATAGACCTAGAAACCTGCAGTTCACATTTTCCTGCAGGTTTTTTAAAGCTTACTGATAGTTGTTGGAGTTCTCCTAAGCACATCATCTTTTCTAAAGCAGCCAAGAGATACTTGAACTGTTACTTTACATTGTAAGTCTGTATTGAACAAGGATGTACAGCAGTAGATGTAGCTTTTACACTGCCTTTTACAGTCTAGGATTTAAAAAAAAAAAAAAAGGAAAAAAATTGTAAAACAAACAAACAAACAAAACAAAACCAAAAACAAACAAAAAGAAACCCAAAATACAACCAACACCCACAAAAAACCCCCAACTTTTCACCTGAAAAGTACCTTGCTTCTTCTGATAACTACAAAATCCTTTGGAGAAATTCTGTTACACAAACAATTGTATGTGACCACTACAGGTATAAAATACAGAAACTGCTGGTCAAGACACATAGGTACAGTGGATATTGAAGTTCATGTTGACATTCCTAAGACCATATGAGAAAAATCTGCATTTTGCAATCGACACAGCACCAGAGGATAAAATTTTACATGAAATAAAAAATTATCATTTGTCATCATTTATAAATCACACAGAAATATGTAACTTTGAGATCTCAGGCTGAATAGTCAGAAATAGAATTGGAAAATATATCTGTATTTTTGACAGATTCTAAACTGTCCTGTCTAGAGGCTAGGAAGAACTGTCACTAGAACAACATACAATAAATAATATTCAAAACACAAGATTATGTCCTTGTAGGTAGAATTATATAACTATATGCTAGTTACATAACAAAAAAACCCCCCGTAGAACAATTATTTTCCATTAGCAAATTTTCAGTTTCTTGTACTCCAACACTCTTATCTTGGAGTGTCTGCTATTTTGGTAAATATAGCAGACACTATATTTCGAACATAGATACTATGTTCTATCTAGATAGACTAGTGTATGTTTTTTCTTCTAATTTACATCCAGTTTGTTTTGGTGGGAGAAAGGAGCATCAGAACTTTTTGACTTTTGATCAGGAATAACGAACAAGTTTTCCTGAATGATAGTGAAGATACTGATTTTCTGCCAGGATCCTTCTTGGAAAGAACTGAGTGAATTGAAACCAAAAAATTTGGTCTCTAAATGTTTAACATGGAATGTTTAAAATAAACTTCCCAGAGACTTGAACTTCTGTAAATATATGTTCTTGACCAAAATTTGTGGGTTTAATATCTTTATGTTCTTGTTTGATACTGCAGTCAGAAGTGACCCTGCAGATACTGGCTCCACTACAAATAGGTGAAAAAATCCCTCAAGGAAATAACTCCCTTGGGTTCCTACTATAATATGACTGCAAGGAACTACAACTACTGAAATTGCTTGGTTTTCACAGAAAACTTCTGGATGGCATTTATAAATATTACGTTAGAGAACTAAAATCCACTGAAATGAAGAGAAAGTATTGTTGAATTTAATAGAAGCAAGATTGACATCAAATCAAGCTGGAGAACACAGAAGATCAAAAATATGTCTTCTTAAGGGCAAGAGATTTTGTGGAGTTGGGTTATTTTTTATATTTGCCCATTTGTGTGGCTCAACAATATTTGCATATGGTAAAATTGGATTTTAAACACCAAGGGACAGTAGTGGTCGATTTGAAATGGTTTGAGAATTAACCTAAGACACTTGTTCATCTTAATTTGTTTTACAAAACTTGACAAAAAAATGTGATCTAGCATATAGTCATTATGTGCAGTATTATAACTGCTTTTTTCAAGATTCTTGTGATTTCTAACAGTGGAATATCTAAATTCTACTGAACACCTTTCATTAAAGTAAATGAGGCTTCTAATAGAGTGTTATGGATTTAGAGATGTGAGATGCAAAAGGAGTCTTTGTTTCCTAATTTTTTAATTTATATTTGTTCTGCTCCAACAGGAGTACATTTTAATTTTATACTAAAGAAAAGAGATACTAAAAACCAACAACTGTGTGCATTCGTTACTGCTGAAATGAAGGCTTAAGTAGGAACAAAGCAGTAAAATGAAATTGAATGTTAAAATGGTATTTCTCTGCATCAGCTTCCCAGTTTCTATTTTAAATATTGGTTGCAGAAGCCAAAGCAAATATACATCTGTTTTGCATTGCAAACTGACTTGACACATTGAGCAGCGTATTTAATCTGTTTTGGACACACAGAATGCAAATCACCATAATACCTAGGTGCTGTTGTAATGCCTAAGAGTATTGAAGATTTGAGGTATGATGTTTAACCTACTGCATACTGAATTTGTGTTGTAATGTTATTCCAACGAGTGCAAGATTTTGTCATATACAAAAGCCTCAGCCCTGTGATTGCTATGTCCCACACCTACACAGCCCTTTAAGTCTGTAATTGCATATGCAAGTGCATTATTAATAGCAAAAATTATCTCCCTGTCTTGGACATGCAAATAACATATCATCATGCTAGTTGCTCAGTTCCATTCAGCATACCAACAAATGTCATTAACTTTTAATCTTTTACATATTCCTCTTCCAGAGGAAACTATCAGACAAAATGTAAAGATTTATATGATTTGTTTCCTCTCTTTCTTAGTCTACATGTCTGCAAAACCAGAAGAATCCATGGATTATCTGGCAAACACAAGGAAGTATCATTTCGAGAGATAACCAAATTTTCTCTCTAGCTGACAATATTTATAAAAATTTTTTTGCTATTNTTCCTTCCTTCCTTCCTTCCTTCCTCTCTTACCACTTTCTGCTTATGCAATTTAGGAACATAAAAGCTAAAGCGACTCTCTGGGTTGTCAAGTCCAGACATCCTGCTGGTAAACAAGCAATCTCAGCAATACTATCTGTCTTACACTATTTAACTTTGTTTTTTCTCTCTGATACATCTTTTACATTTTTACTATCAGCCTCTTAGTAAAATAAGCACCTCCTTCTATTGTTTTATGTTGCTTTCTCTTTCCTCCATCTTATTAAATGCTTTGGAGTCTGTTTCTGCTATTTTACTGCCTCTTTTTTCTTGCCTTACAAATCTTATTCTAATATAATCAACCCTGTGAGGTTATTAAAAATTTCTGTATTGTAGAGTCCTGAAAAATGATTGACTTAGGTAGTTCATCTTAAGTTTTATTCGCTTTTAGATATTTTTGCCTGGCTCTTGTTTAATAGCAACGACAGGCAAAAGGCCAATTCTGAAGGCAGATTTTTGCCTTGGCAGTTGAACTCTGAAAAGGAAACACAGAATTGAAAGGGTAAGTTTCTGTGCTCACTGTATCACTGTGAAGCTAGAGGAGGTATAATCAGCTGACAGAGATCAGGCAGGAGTCAGAATTGAATGGAGGTCTCTCCTTTTCCTTCCATCATCGTGAGTACAAATAAATGGAATAGGAAAGCTGTGTGATGATATTACAGCTGCTGGTGAATGACTGGATCCCCGACAAAGCCCTGGCTCACAGTAAAGCCAACTGAGCCGGATGTGGATGTGACATGTGAAACCAGTGGACAGGACACATAACAAATTACAAATGGAGAAACTTCAAAGGTACCAGAAAGGCTGGCTTTTGGGAAAAGAGTCTTGGGAGGGTGACAACACCATATAAGGCTGAGATCACTTAGGTAACAGTATCAGAAATAGCAATAGATGCAGCAAAAGTGCTACTAATGGGAAGAAAAAAACGTTTTGTTTATTTAGGAGAAGACCAGGGTGAAGAAAAGACAGCTAAGAGATAGGTCAAGAAACAGGAGGAGGGATAACAAGGTAAGTGAATAATGTGATCACTGCTTTAAGGGTACATATAGGCAGCCTCCAGCTTGATTATTGCAGTCTAATCAGGACAATGAACTCCTCTGTTTTGACAATAGCACAAGGGCCAAACCTCCTTTAGTGGCAGTGGTTTCCCTGGCTAGAAGGAAATCACTGAAGCATGTGGATTGGGCACCCTGGCATTGCCATGCTGGTACCCATTCTGGGCCTGGAAGTATGGAAAGATACCTTCTCTCCCAAAGAGCAAAATTAAGTGATTTACTTCACAGCTCTGCCATAAACATCCCATGTGACCTTCAATATACTGTTATCTGGACTGCTCTCTTTCTCATGCTGCTTCTATTTTGTTTCAATCAACAGCACTTCAGTGCATGAATTGATCTCTAGGTATACAGTCATATGGCTTACTTATCACCAGTGTCTTACCAAGCTCAATTACTTCCTGAGTTTATTTGACATGTATATTGATACATTAAATCCTCACTTATAGCTGCAAATCTCTGCCACTTCAGATCTTGATCTCAGGGCACATTTTCAACATCATTGTTTTAGATATACTCGTTCAGTTATTATTTGCCAAAATCTAGCAAACAAATAGTCTTCTACAAAACAGGAAAATAAAAACGTATGATTAGGAATTATTCAGTAACTCAATATTTGGGTTATCATCACATTTTTCTTGAAGGCATATGCCCTTGATAAAAATGTTGTTTTTCTAACTTTGGAAATCATGGCTTTAAAAAATCATGCCTATAAAAGATGTTTTAAGTTAGTCCTCAAAGTGGAGGTATTTAATCACTAGTTACTTTGTTCTATAATTCAGCTCAATTTCCTAAACAGTACACAAGAAAGAAATGGTTTAACCCACTCTGTTGGTCTCAGCTATATTCTCTTTAAGTGTAAACAACATTAAAAAATAATTGAGTGTATACTTGTAACTAGCATAAAAAGTTATGGCCATGATTCTGAATGCTTATACAGAGTTAATTTCTTGAGGAAGCCCTGTGACCTTTTTTTAATTCCCACTTTCTGTTTTTGAGCTAATTGAGGTTAGTCTAGAATTGAAATCACAAGTGAATTTATGCTTCAAAATTCAATTTTTTTAGTGGAATGAAAAGAACCATTCCAGTGTTTCAGTCACTAGAAGAGAGTAAATTTGGATACTGGTGGCATCATTTGATCTATACAGATATCTGTCTTATTTAGATTAGCTTTTCAGAGGTAATGAAGAAGATCATTAAAATTGTCTGACCTCCATAAGCTTTTTATGGCTCTGATTAAGTTACTTGGGAGCATTATGCTATGCTTGAGGGGGTAAATTGACTCATTTTTGCAATAGTCTTATTAATTAAGTCTGCTAGAAATCTCGGAGTCCTTTACTGTATCCAGATTGTTTGTAAATACTTTAATTTATTTGAATGTGTATATGTTTTAAATGTAAACTTTGTTTCCTTTTCCTTCTTTAATCCTAAAATAGACTTTGCTTCTAGGAAATAAAAAGAAAAAATTAAAAGCCCAGGTTTCTGGTTCAATAAATTGTTTGGATACACTTCTTCAGCTGGTTAAACTTGGAACACTAATTTGAAACATCTTGGAGGAAATCTGTGGATATTTCCTATTTGTGGAAAGTCAGATTCAGAAATCTTTAAGCTTAGGCATTTTAACTCCTTTTTGACATATTTGATACATGTACATTTGCAAATTGTCACATAGCAAATGAAAGCTTCAAGCTGAAGTGTCTCCAACGTATTTTATTTTAACTTTTTGTCAAAAATTCTACTTAAACTGAAAACTTTTATGAGGTAGACTAATTTCAGAATTAATTAAATTTGTCACTAAACTGTAAGAATAACCAGCACAGATTTGTTAAAAGTCTATGGGTCTGTGTGCTTGTTTAGGATAAAGAAACGCAAAATTCAAGTCTCTAATTCTTCCTGGAAATGTACACTGTAGTCCTGAACACTTGGTCCTGGTTTGTCTGTGGAGAAGCAAACCATTATGAATATTTTCCATTTTAAGTTTTTGTACATATAAGTAATTATTATAGTGGGATCCTTACTGAATCTAACTCTCACAGATCATTGCGCTTTTGAGCAATGGACAAGGTTTTTTACCAATTAGGGCAAAACTTTGCGTTTTATTAGGATTTTTTCTTAACCTGAAAACATTCATAGATTGGAAAAGCTATATTGTATTCAACTCTAATGAAAATATGTTAGTCTTTATAATAAAACAGAATAATATCCTGTGGGTGAAATTATTTTTAAATTATTTTCCTCCATGTCAAATTAGGACCTAACTGGAGAAATGTGAGTGAGATCCATTCATGGAAAATTGCACTTTAAAATAATGATTAATATTCTGTATAAAATAAAGATAGCCAAACAAGGAAAAATACATAGATGTGAGACTGTGTGAATAATATTCAAAAATATATTTACATAGTAAACAATAGTACAAGTGATAGATACACTTTTAAAGAAAATTGCTGTGATTCTATTCCTATGGGATGTTAAACTTCTGTGCCTCCTGTGTATGGCTCATGTGATATAAATGCCATACACTAAATGTTTGACAGCTGTCTTAGCCAGTATTTAAAGTCATAAGCTTCTAATAGTAGTTTTAATATTTTTCTCTCTTCATTCAAAGTAATCAGCATTAACAACTGTACTTTTAACTTCACTGAAAGTAGAAAAACACATAGCCTTCTCACAGAATTATCAATTAAAATGTTAAGCCTTGTAAAAAACAAGGAATGAGTCAGGCATCTCTCCAACATCTGGTACTGGTCAAAGATCTCTGCACCAGTTCAGAGGTGATTTGTTCAGTGGCACAGTCAGTGTTATTTTTATGGAGTTCTTTATATAATTACAGCCTGAAACATTTCATTTAGGACTGCTTGGGGGGTTTTTGTTTGTTTTTAGTTTTGTTGCGTTTTGTTGATGTTGTTGTTTACTACTATAAATATAAAGTGTTTCAAGAGAATTTCCAGATAAGTTTGGAACTTGATGACTTAGAAGTTCTTTGCATAAGCAGTGAGTTAGCTGGGATGTTGTGGATGGGAAAAAACTAGGTAAGAGGATTGCTGAAAAGTCTTTCTGCTTTACATGACTGTATCCTGGGAGGCTTTTTTCAGAAACTGAGTCTCATTCAGAGTTTGATAGGACTGCAAAGCCTTGCTCAGGCGTAATAGACTGGAGTAGGGCCCAGTTTGTACTGATTAGGGATGATCCCTGATTTGGGATTTTTGTTGACAAAGGTCTGCTGTGTAAACTGTACAAAGCCCTGCTCCAGGCAGCTTATTGCTTCTCTTCAGATTTAACAGAAGAGCAAGACATTCTACCAGTTAGGAATGATCACTGGCTCATGAGGTTCCAGGTAGTAAATGTGAAAGCAATCTTGCTTATCGTTGTCAGACTAATTCCAACAACCTGGGTACTTCAATCTTTACCCATTTTTTTAGAACATGTATGATTGTCTTGTTTGTCAAGAATCTAAATAAATGAGTAAAAAAGTTCCATCTTAGGTCCCCTGGGAATTTAGTTGCTACAGGATTTATATTTCCTCAGAACAATGTTGCTGCAATACCTCCGGTGGGGGTGCCGGGCGACCACTCGCAGTTCCAGGGGCTGGCCGGCTACTTCGGAGGTGCGGGAGGGCTGGCGAAGATCTGGCAGGGGTTCATCTAGTCCACCAATGATACAGGCAAGCCAAGGAAGGAAAGACAAACGGAGGGGCTTTCCCAGATGGTTTATTTGGGCACCAGGATAGTGCCAGAGAAGCGCTGGCACAGCGTGTTACAGTTACATATATACCAACATGAGGGAGCGGGGGAGGGTACAAACATCCTATGAGGTAGGGATGCAGGGTTTCAATTTGGCGGGCTTTGTATAGGATTGTGAAATACAGAGGCCTCCAGGGGGGAAACCAGATACTGAGGCAGGGGGGAGGGGACAGCAGTGCCTGGCCATGAGAAAAACAGAAATCTGACCAACAGCACACCACAACACAATGTCTTGCCAGTTCACCTTTCTCCTCTGTCTCTTGTCCATCTGCTACCAGCCACTTTTTTCTCCCTGTTGTTCTCCCAGAATTTCCTATGGAAAGGCTGTCTGTCCCGATGACAGTAGATTGCTAATGATGGTGAATCCAATATGATGATCATGGCCAAAGATGGAACAGATAGGCAAAGGGAAGAGAGAATAAGGTCTTTTACCAGGACATTGCCTTTGAATAGAGGTAACCTTGGGCCCTGGAGATAAATGAAAAATCCTGAATTAAGATAAACTACTGGCTACAACTGGAATTAAAGTCAGTTATTAAAAATCAGTTACTGTCATTTTTTTTAGCCATGCATTCTATACAGAGACACCTTTTGACTCAATATCAATCAAAATTATTTCTGAATGTATTGAACTATGTAAGAACAAAGTGTTCTACATTTTTTTTCCTTTCACTTTTGTCTTTCCTTTGTCTATAGTATATAACAATTGTTGTTAATTTATATTCTATTTTAAATATGCTATTATCTACTCGATAAAAGGCAACTACATAATCCCCTTAGATATCAACAAAGTACACAAGAGGAGAAATGATGTTCAAAACTTTGGGAAAGGCATTCTTTAAGCTAGTTCAGTTCAAGTACTCTCCAAATAATGTATATAAGATACAGGTGTTTCTTAGCTGCCCCCCAGCCTGTTGTGCTCCCTGGATGGGGAGCAGGTGTCCAGAAGTGATGGGACAGGTCTTGGCCAGCAGGTCCCTGTCTTGTGGCCCCCTAAGGAGCTCTCCCCATTCCTTCCTCAAATACTCATAAAATCAAAGTAGTTTTGGGAACACCTATTCCAACATAACAAATGCATTTTCCTCTTATGCAGAGATTTAAATTTAAAAGGAAAAAAATCTGTAGCTTGCACAATGTGTTTGCCTTAATTTAAATCAGAATCCTATGACCAGAGGCATGGAGTGCAGTTTTCTCTTAAGAGTTCTGTTTTGATGAGATCAGAGGTGATGGCTTTATCATTTGTTTCCTTTTTCATTGTTTGCATCTTACCTTGCAATAACACACACTTCAGTAGAAATCTCAGTTGTTTGGAGAGCCTGTCATATGAAGAAAATTTTCCTTTTCTTAACAGAGTGAACATTTTCCCATCTCCTTGAGTGCTGTTTAAGTGATTGCTGTACTCAGTTAATCATGGTGAAATAAATTATAGGAGATGTTCCTCCTATCCCAAATATAATGATCATTATATTTAAAAAAAAAAAAAATAACTCCACTACTTTCTATCTACTTCCTATTTTATTTTCCTATTCTTAGGACTTCAATGGATAATAATACACTGAAAATAATAATAAGAAGAAAAAGAGATTGGATGTGATATGTAGAGTCCAAAATTAAAACGAGATAAATCCATTTACAATGTTACTCAAACTAAAAAAAGAACCCTAAACTTAAACTGTAATTTCAACAGCACAGGCAAACCAAACATGAGATATATATATTCTATTAATATCTCTAAGTTTTCCATAGTAGTAGCGTTAAAAGGAAGCTAACGTTTGCTCTCTGTCAGATTTTGTTTCTTCCCTGCATGGTGGTGGAGGTGTCTGTCATTTTGGCTTTTGTGACCATCCTTCACCTTGTAAGTGAGATTTATATGTCTTAGAATGAATTTTAAATCAGCACTGACATCTATTAAGTCTTTTTATTTAAAAAGTGACCTGGCAGTTAGAGGTATAATTACAAGAAAAATAAATTAGTTTTACTCTTAGGACTACCAGCAGACCTTCAGAAAGACTTCTGTTTTCAATACAAGATTACTTGTGCAAAACCTCATATCCTTTCCAACTCTGAGGTCACTGGCATTTAATCCATGACTGCCCCATATTCTACTCTGGCAAGAAAAAGTCTCTCACTGATTTCAGTTAATGAGAGAAATACTTACAAGCAAGCTTTCACCAGACAATGTCCAAACAGTCAAAGGAAAGTTGAAAAAAGTACCCTCTAAAATGTAAGCTTCTGTTCAGTCATTGTTGTAAATGCTCTAGGAGGATAAAAAAAA
>VYZT01005249.1:1490-22143 GCA_013400735.1 Pomatostomus ruficeps | reverse complement strand
AAAAAAAAAAAAAAGACAGGTTTGTCATGAAAGACCAGACCACCCTAAAACATGTCATAGTAAAATCAGTTTTGATGAAGTACAAAAGGAATGAGTAAAGGGGAAAATCATTGTGAAATTTTTGTGAATAGATGATGATTTTCTTGAATACAGACCACTTGAGAGAACACTAGCATCAATGCAAGTTTTTTAAGTAAATCTTGTTGCTGACAACATTTTCAATGGGTTGACTTCAGAACTAATGAACAATCTGTAAAAGAGTAAATCAGTTCAATTGTTATCTAATGCAAGGCAATACAGTGGATATATTAAAAGATAAAATCTTCTCCCTTTACTATACCACAATGCCAGAACTTTGCAACAACATTTTTATGGTAATTTCAGTAGTTTTACTGTAGATCAGACATTTCACTTACTGAATAAAAGTTCTTTAAAAGTACAATTTACTTAAGAAAAAAAAAGAAAATTAGGCAGCAGTGTTTGAACTTATGTACCATCTTATAAAACTTGAATGTTTGGTGCTGAAGCAAGAAGGACTAAACTGACAATCTGTAAATGATCATTCTCTGAAGATCAGACTGTTGTGTGAATGTAGCAGGTATTTTCCTTAAGATTGAGAGATATAATATTTTGCACTTTTTTGGCCTTAGCATAACAGCAAAGAATCATTATTTCTTGGGGTTTTTTACATTATAACCTTTTAACCTTTAAGCGTTCAGCATTATGTCAATAAACGATCTCCAGCAAATAACTTGATCATACATGAAGCTGGTTGGAAAGCTAAGCTCAAAATAAGGATACTTAGTTCATTACCTTTAGCTACAGAAAAATCATGAATTTTTGTGGCTTTGCAAGAGTAGGGGACGTCCCCGGGATATAGTTCCTACTGGTACTAGCATTTGCTCTGATGACTTGTAGACACACAATGTGTGGTTTCTGAATAGCCAGCTGGTTTCTGTTATACAATTAAAGCTGGTAGAGAATATTCACTAAATATCTTTTATGCATATGGTAAATATATATTGTATATTTACTGTCAGGAAAAGACCTTTTTTATCTTCTTATAATTTAAAGAATCCCAAATAAATCTCATGCTTTAAATAAGAATATAAAATAAATTTCTCAGAATATTCTGTCGAGGTAAAACCATACATTTTATTTCAATTTTTCTCTTTTTATTTCCAATTTTTTCTTGTAAACAATTTTTTTATATGTGAAATATTTTTCAGATTAGCTATGAACATTTTTTTACTCTCCAAATAGTACATCTGAAAGCTTCAGAATATTTTCTCACACTATCCAAAATACTGTTGAAAACAGTAATTTCCTGTTTTTTATATATATATATATATTCCACATATAAATATATATGTATTTTCATTCATATATACATACATATATAGATATATGTATGTATATATGAAGCATTTTCATTGTCAGGGTGAATAATGACAAGGAAGGTGATCCTTTTCCTCTGCTCAGCCCAGGTAAGACACATCTGGAGTTCTGAGTCTAGGCTTCCCAGTATGAGAGTAAGCTGTGCATATTGGAGCAAGTCCATTGAAAACCCAAAAAATTATCAAGGGCTTGGAGCCTCTCTCATACAAGGAGAGGCTGAGACAGTTGTGATTGTTCAGCCTGAAGAAGAAAAGGTTCAGAGGGTTGTTGTCAGTGTGTAAAAATGGCTGATGGGGTATCTCAAACTCAGCAACTCTGAGATTCTCTGATCTGATCACTATGAATTGGTAAGCAAACATTCTGCTAACATAGGTGGTTAAAAAAAAGGGTCCTTCTTAATGAGAAATACAATGTTCTTCTTTGAGCAAGAATTTGACTAACAAGAAGTTTTCTCCATTCCTTTCATCTCTAGTCAAATATAATGGTTTCCCTAATCAAAAGCAATACCAAAATTCTGGAATTTTCTGAAATTTCCTCTTGCTCTTTTTAAGTAAGGATAACCCTTAATCTAGGTTGTTAGCTTCTTATCTTGAATCGAAAACCATACCAATTTTTCTGAATATTCATAAAGGTCATTGAAGTTATTAATTACTTGATTATTTACTAGTGTCCCAGTATTTCAACCTTATCAGTTAGTCATCTTCAGCTTTCTCCAGGAAATGAAAGCAAAACAAGATCTACAATGATGTGTAGTAATGGCATCACTGCATTGCAATGCAATGATCTGCTGCCTTCACCTTAGAAGCCTTATGCACATAATTAAACAATGAGATGTGGAAGAGATCTCCCAGAATCATTACCTCAGCTGATGCTCAGTGATAGAGAGAAGTGGATATCTCCAGACAGCAATTTATTCCACCTAGAATTATCATTTTAGGAGAGGATACATCACTCCTTGGAGATTTCCATCTCTTTCCATTTGCAATTAAGACTTATTTTCTCATTCATTAGTATATCAGCTTAGCAAAGTTATCTAATCTTATTAGACAAATTCTATGAACTTACGTGAACTTCATATTACTCAGAAATGTCAATAATCTGACAAAGAGTTTGTGAATTCATACAGGGAAGTCACTGTATACCTCTCATTACTTTTTAATTCTGCCCTGTGGCCACCTGTGTGAAGGCTTCTAGAAAAGTCATTAGCAGCCAGTTAACACTGGCAACAGACCAGTGCAGGTATAGTCTGCATTGTTTCAAGTACCCTAAGCACTATGTACGTGCCATTTCTACTTCTTGAATCAAACCATGACACTGCAGAAGCTTCTTTTCTCCTTGTCTATTTTTACTTCTAGTTAGGAGCATTCATACTATATTCTTCATAAAACTTTTGTGCCCTTCAGTTTCCAGGAGCTACACAGTATGTCTGAATGTGTTCAGAAGTAGAAATCTGTATTTCAAAAACAGCTACAGATTATGGAGGCAAAATCTTCTGGTATTTATACTGACATACTACTCTCAATATTACTTATTTGACATTCAGCACATCTTACTAAGACGTCATTGGAAACTGCATTCAATAGAGTTCATTGAACTATTCAGGAATTCATTATGTCTGTGAATTAGTGAATCATTCTGGATTGGACCCTTATTTATTTCTGAATAACATTAAAAACTACTGAACAGGAACCCAGATTGTAAGCTTTGCTTATATACTTCTAGTCAGCAAAGAGACATCATACTGTTTCCATTAATTCTATGAATGTAGTATTTCAAAGAGAGGATTAAAGAACAAATCCATTATGTCTTTCTGGTAAATACATTGGCCTCAGAATGAGTTCATATGGCACTCAGAAAGCTTCTTGCATTTTGAATATTTTCATGGGTTCTCAGAGAACATTCATTCGATCTTACAAATCTCACAACATATTGTACAGGGAGTTTTCATTTGGGGGGAAAAAAAAATCACAAATACTGTTTCTTCATTCTCTGATAAAGCCAGTACTGAAGCTGTTGACATTTACTCTCAGGATTAGAAACTAGCTATCTTTGGTACTCCCCAATGTGGTTTGAGCTCCTGGACTTGAAACACTCAGTCTCTTTGTGTGTTTACTGAAAATAGATCTGGCATAGTGGCTAGGTAATTTAGACACTTCTCTATGTCAGAGTTCAGAGACTCAAGACAAAAGATGTTTCCCCACTAGCATCCCAGTGAAGTCCCATATGGATGGACATGAACTGTAAAGGAGCTGGACTTGCATGTGGTCAATTGTCTATAGAAATTAGTATTCTTTCATCAGGATTTCCCAACAGACTAAGCTAACTGAACATGACACATGTCACATACATGTAAAAATCTTGTGCCAAAATGCCCCTTTTCTGACATAACTGTATTTAAATCTTTCTTAAACATTTACACAGGAGAACAACAAAAATTGATTTCATAGTAGCAATGATCTTTAACTAAAGGTTGAACAAGAATACATTTAAAACCTCAGGGATGATGAAATGCATGGGAAGAGTGTTGCATATTAGATTCTGTCCTTACTGCAGATGCCATTATATTAATAGAAGCTATAATTCAGTGGGGAAAAAATAAAAGACTTTCATCTTGCAGCAACTTCCTGGCAGGTTTGAAAACATATCCTTGATTTGCCTTTGTGTTTTTCACAAAAGTACAACAGACCAAGACAGTGGTGTTCTTACTGATTTTTTTTGCTGTTTGACAGAAGTGCTGAGTTTCAGTAGCTTTTTGCATACACCTTCAATTAATCATTCAGATAGATGGTGTCCAGCTGAATTTAACCTTACATCACTACATTTGTTCACTGTTTCCTGCCATATGACAGTATTTATCTGATTTGCAGTAAAAGGAGTAAAAAGAGGCATAGAGCTCAGTGACAATAAAGAGAATCCCGAAAAAGATTAACTGCTGTATATGCAGTAGTGTTAAACGACATAACAAGCATCCAGCTCTATTTCATTAGCATTTCTATTCAACCATATTTATTAGCTGCCTCTCTTAGCAACCGCATGAGTTACTGTCTCCAAGCAATTTGCTCTATGTTGTACCATCTTGTTACTTATTACAGATGCTTCCTTACAGTATTACCATTAACAAGGCAAAGTTTGCAGTGCAGCTCTAGCACCAGTTAGAGATAAATGTGCTCATCTGTCTCATCAATGTAGATGATATTAAGCAGTAAGGAGGCAATTCGATCTGACAGGAAACAGTTTTGACATGTATAGATATGGTGGAAGGCCATGACATGGCCTACAGTGGAAGCAGAAATCCTTTAAATCCTCTCTTCTGTCACAATCCACAGAACACTTTCAGTTCAGTCAAGGTGACAGTGAACACATGCCTTGTCAGCTCCTTCGAGGCAGTAAGAATTTTGGCCAAAATGGTCAGAAGGATAGCATTTTAAAAAGTTAATATGCCTGAAAAGTTCGAACTGAGTATGCCAATTGTTGTCTTGAACCTCTGAATCCTAAATTATCCTGAATTCCTGTTCATATCAGGTAGCCCTTTTTCTGCTGAATCACATTTCCTCAACTTTTTGGTAAAATCTGAGTTTTTTACCAACTCATGCAGAGCTTACAAGTGTACAGCAATTATTTGTATTTTAATGTGCATATTAGATAGGAATGTCAGGTTATACTTGGCACTAATGTGTTATTAGACCTATCGCTAGCATGCAGACACTTGATGAGTATGCTACCCAGACACCTTTTGGGCAGGGGGAGGAACAAGGCTCTTGCTGAGTTTTACCTTTCAGTTATCTGTTTTCTTTCCTCAGTATTTTATCTTGTTTCACACTGATATTTTTCTCTTTATTCCCTGAGCTAGTAACCAGAATCACCTAAAAAATTTCACCTCTGTCTTTTTTTTCTTTTCTCATCATGCACATCTTCAGTGTAAGCACTCTACCACAGCTCAGCAATAACTTTTGCAGCAAAGTGCAGCTCTGGTCATGCAGTTGTGTTTCACAGAACCGGGCCTTGGTCTGCCAATAGCTGGACCCCTGGAGTGTGGGTTACAGCAGGTAGATATTTAAAACTGTGGGCATTTGAGAGCTGATCATGGGGAGGGACCGTTGCCTAAAAATACTTTACTCACCTTTTAGTCACTATGCCTGCATCTCCCTGAATCATTCGAGAGCTTCAGTTTCCCAGAGGAGCACTGAATATTTCAAGAGCGAGGTAATGTAATACTTATTCGTATATAAAGAGATTCATTTCAGCACTGGGATTTTCAAAGGAGACCAGGCAGAAATTAGAGACCTAATTAACTTGTTTTCAACATCTAGTTCCTTTAGCTTGCTTTTGAAATTCCATTCAGGTTTTTCAGCTATGGCAAATCAAAATAAATAAATAAAACCATTATAAAAATCCCAAGAACCAAAGGCTAGAGAAAGTCTTTGAAATTCTTTGATATATTTTCTCACCTTTCAGAAAACTCATTTATTAATAACCTCTACATTCAAAATTATTTTGGGGGGTTTTGTGTCCTATCTTTTTGGAAGGCTATGTTCCAGAACCTAATTCCTCTAAGAGTTGGGACATTTCTTTTAATTTCCCGCTAAGTTTATTTCCAGCTGTTCACATCCATTTGTTCCTGTGACAACACTGGTGTTTCACCTAAATGGTTCTTTTCTCTCCTGATGTTTACCCTGTTGATGTATTTATAGACTTCTCTCTCAGTCTTTGTTTCACAAAGCTAAACAAACAGAGTTTTTCTAACCTCCTGCTAAATATGCAACCTAGCCTTCATACCATCAAAATATTGCTTCTCTACATAAAACCTTTAGCTTCATAGCAAAACAAAAACCAAACCTGGAGACCACTTTCAGAGAGGAAAAAATATAATTAATCTGTAATTTTTCCAGAAGTAGTACAATAAAAAGTAGAAAAGAAGTTACAATAAAAAATAATATTTCAGATGAATGGTAAGATAGAGATGGAAATATATGGGTTCCATGTAGAAATTAATTTTAAGATTAAACTATACTTCATGAGCTTTTTGTTTCTTTCAATCATTTTCTTTTTATTATTATTATTATTAGTATTAGTATTAGTATTAGTATTAGTATTATTTAAATTCACACAGTATAGTCCAAGGGTAAAAAATAATTTCTGATGGTAGCATTTAAGGTGACTTTGGAATGCTGACTCCTCCCTTGAAAATAGTGATCAGTTTAGCATTTATCTGTATAAGGACTACCAATAAAAAAGGCTTAACATATCTAAGCAGTGATCAGGATTGTTTCTCAAACCTGCGTGTGGGAGAAGAGTTATTAATTTGGTGGCTGTGTGAGGATGGATGTGTGTATGGGCAAGAGTTAAAGTGCAAGGAGGTGAAATATGTAGGAAGTGACTGGTATCTCCAGCCCTTAAGCTGACAAACACTGATTGCTTTCAAGAGAAGCAGTATAAAAAGTTTTAATCAAAAGCGGTCATGGGAAAAAGTTTTTCTGAAAGCATATTCTCTGTAGTCAAGACTCAGGTTCTGTTGGTGCAAATGCTATGTCTGCTTTTAAGAGTATAGCTTCTGAATATCAGTAAAATGAAAAGGAATTTGTTTTTAATTTTCTATTTCTGTCTAAATGCTCTGTGCTCAGAGGACAGAACAATCTGTATGGCCTGGTGATGCCTTGCTATGACTGTGGGAAATTTCTTTGAGTTTTCTCAATGGGAGCAGCAAGCTGACTCCCAGGATCTGTGACAGAACAAAGACCTTGATTGTACTTGAAGACAGAGGTGCATCTAGCCACAGGATTTAATTGGGAATAATATCTTTGTCTTGTGAGACCCCTACCATTTTCTCTCAGCCCTGTGATATGATCACCAGACAGCTGAATGGGATAAGCATGCCATTTTGCTTTTGGGTTCAACCAATTCTTTCCTCTCCAAAGAGGAGTTCAGATAGGCAGCTAATACATAAGTGGAGCCTCTGCCACACAATAAACAGAATACATCCTTAGTCAGGGAAACAGAGGCTCTTGTTAAATGGAGATGGCCAGTGGTGAATGGTCAGGCTCAGAAGAAAAAAATCTAAACCCAAGTCCATGTTTGCCTCTGCAGTGTTTTCTGCAGCCTCCATTGTATCCTTCTTTTTCTGTAGCCAAGTGACCTCTAAACCTTGAAAACAGCACACAGGGCTTTTTTTCTTCCTTTTCTGTGTTGACTATTATCCTTTCATCTTGAAAGGTCATTTGGTATCAGCTGAAGAAATATACCACTTAGCTTTGAGTGTTCTCTCTGTTTGAAGTGATTTGCCTGTTTATTTTATAAATGGGAGTCTGTCCACAAACAAATTGAAAATTAGTTAATCGCCTTTGCCAGTCAATATACAGTAGGTGTTGTGTCATAGAAAAAGCAGGTTAATCCTAAAGCAGATTGAAATACTTCATCAGCCACATGCAGGGCTCAGTGGTCTGGCATGGTGACAAGGCAGCCGGAGGTTCAGTGCAAGGAATTCCATCAGGACTGGGGAGAAACTCATATTTAAAGGTTAGAAATACTTGCTAAAATGAGTTAGAAAGGGAATTTTACCTGAAAGATCCTGCGCAGATTGTACACATATTTCAAATATCATACTGCTAAATCTAGACAAGCTGGAAGAAGTCATTACATTTATCACTCATACAGGACAAGACATGACTGTAGAATCTGAAGTATTTATTGTCATGTTCCAGTCTTGAGGTGGAATCCTTTTCAAGTATTTTTTTTCCAATTTACAAAAGGTATTTTACATTATTTACATACAGGTGTTAAAGACACAAAGAATTTGCACAGAAAAGATCAGTTTGTTGTCAGCCCACATTGGTTATGTCCAGGAATTTTCAAATAAAACCCTGGATTTCATGAAATCTCCAGGGAATGGTGGAGGGTTTCTGATGATCCTTTGCAGTATAAACATGTTCCTATGTTTAATTAATTTGTCATTTCACTGGATTCAAAGAGCAGAAAAAAGGAAAAAGAAAAAGAAAGAAAAAAAGCAGATAAAAGTTAAAAGGTTAGATAATTGATAGCCGTATTTTAGACTAGAAAATCACGCATATCACTTCAGTAAGTGGTTGAGATGGATTGCTGAGTTTGGGCCTCTGTCTGAAAAAGGAGGTTCAGAGCAAAAGCAACAGCTTGTTCTCCCCTGGTGTGAATCGGAATAGTTTTCTTACTCGTTTTCCTGTGTTGCTTATACCAAGGGATTTATTATCAGTTCATCATAGTTACTTCCTCTGAAATGGAAATTGAGCAAAAGAAGACCCACAGCAAAATTGCAATGGACAGTTAAATTTATGAAATGTCAGAACAGGACTGTAAGAAGAAAGCAGCTATGAAAAAGAAGTAATCAATATATATTGATGGAGAAAAACATGAATTTTGACTGGAGATGTGTGGACATTGGTAGTGGTCAAAGTAGGTAAAGTTATTTTCATCACCCATCTTTCCAACAGCTTTGTCAAGGTAATTAAAAATCAACCTACCAAAAAATGCCCATTGCTAGGAAATCCTAGCAATTCCTACTATTTATCAGACATTTTTTTCCAGAACACTGTCACCATCACAGGTATTAGTTGCCAAAGACTTCTGCAGACAGGGATAAAAGAGGACATATATAAGGCAAGTGCTTAGAAGTTGTACTTGCCATGTGAAGGAGAAGTGACTTAATAGAAGGAAAGAATCATGCTGGAGCTAGCTCCCTCTGTGATCTCTATGTTTTATGGCTAAGTACAGTTTTTCAGGCTTCTGAAATGTCAGGCTTGGCATCTTTCAAAGCTCTAGGATCATTATGCTTTTCACAGAATTGGAACCAATGTATTGTGTGCAAGTTCACTCTGAAGGAATTAATCCTTCATTTGATGACAAGCACTTAAGTGATTTTGAAGAAATATTGCTGTTCTAGCTTGCCATGCTACACACTACAGAACACTAAAAAATACTCTTTACTGGAAAGCTGCTGTGTTTATTAATCCCCATTTCACACTGCAACTCAGAAAACATGAAAGAAAAAAATGTCATTGACACCGTTTGTGTTCTTCAATTATTATTCCACTTCTTAGGGCACTGGAAATTAAGCATATCTAAGTGTAGGTATGACATCGTCATCTATTACATAAGATAAAAAGAAACTCCTTAAAATGGAGAAGAGTGTCCTTTATGTACCTGCTTTTAGTTTATGTTGTTCAGAGAGCCAGAGAATAAAATATTTCAAATCAATTGAAGCATTCGTTTCACTCAAGGCTGCTGAGCAAAATTATGCATTTTGCCATAGACAAAATTATCCTTTAGAATGTTAGACAAATGTGCACTGTTCACTGTGGCAGCCTGTTTATGGCCAAGAAAAGTAATGATATCTCCATGGGGGAAGAAAATTTCCCTATACCTAACATGTTTTTTCAACAAGAAAGAGTAGTGACAGTGAAGTTGAACTCCTGCCTGTATCTTTTGATAAAGATTTATTTTGTGATATCCATAACTGCTTTACAAAAAATAAATTTTATAAATTTTTTCTGGTTTTATTTCCTTGGAATGATAGCCATACTGTATATTATTTAGTAATAATGAGTTTGCTGCAATATGAGGAAGTAAAAACATGAAGGAAACGCTAGGTGTTGCCCCAAGTAACCACCTCCTTATGTGGACAGAAAAATATGGCATCAAGGAACTATAATTGCTCCAGTTTTGCCAGAGAAGAACCAAATCACAGATTAATTTGCATTAATTTGCACAGTCTATCCAAGGTCCTGATATGGTAACAGGAATACACTGAAACAATGCATAAAACATGGTTTTACAGGGGCTGCTCATTGCTGCCAGTTACCCAGGATCACAGAAGCAAGGAGCAGTAGTTACCTTCCAAATATCACTGTATCATAAAGAAAACCAAGGGTTTCTATCAATATATAACCTGTCATATTGCGAAAGAAGGATTTGTTGAAATTGAGACTGCAG
Source organism: Pomatostomus ruficeps (assembly GCA_013400735.1). NCBI lineage: Eukaryota > Metazoa > Chordata > Aves > Passeriformes > Timaliidae > Pomatostomus > Pomatostomus ruficeps. The sequence continues at coordinate 11,787 of VYZT01005249.1, read as the reverse complement.
CCGAGAAATGGTCATTTCTGAAAAATGTATTTTGCATAAGGAAATCATTACCTCTTACAGTTACTGAAGTGCATATTTGACATTTTTCAAAAGGTAATATTTTATTTTTTGTTATATTGTTTGGATAATTATGTTTGGAAATTAAGTTAATTAATAGCAAAATATTTTTAAACTTGAAATTCAAATAAATAAAACTTTTCCTAGCTACTGGAATGGAACTTCATTTCAGTCATGAATTAAAAAAGACTTACCTTCAGTTTTTTTTAAATACTTATGCTGCTTTTGGATAGGTACAATCACTGAAGGATTTATTCACCTTTGTTTATTTACATTTACTCACAGTTTAAAATGCATATAAAAAAATTCACCAGTCTTCAAATCTGTTCCTGTGACTGACTAAATCAATTAACAAATTTATTTATTGTTTCAAAAATTAATTTATTTGTTCAAAAATCACTGTCTCTTAACTAAGCTATTTAAACAATTTATTTTGCATGCAAAAATTCCTACCTTTTTTTTTCTTTTTCTTTTTTACATGAATAGAAATACTGTATAGATTCTGGCATGTATCAAAATGGAAAAACTGTAATGTAATGACAGGTTCTTTCCTAAAAGTAATTTTAACGAGTGTGAAAGCAGGAAGAACCATCCCAAAAGATTTTTTTTCCTTAAAAATTCTGACTCAGCTGACGGGCTAAATCACTTGTCATATTATGAAGTTGCAACCTTATTTTTGGATACATATTTGCATTTTAACTAAACTCACATAGCCGCCATTGAAAACACTGATAATGATTTCATTTCTAACATTTTCACTCCCGGGCAGGGAGGTTGGGTCACGGTAGGGTGGAGCAGGAAGAGGAGCAATTACATTCCAAACCTCTTGGCTTAAAAAGGCATGTGGGTTTGAATTCAATGAATGTGTATAGTCGGGAGAAAGCCACTTATTGTTAGAAGTCCTTCTAGACATGTCAGGATTAGGAGAGATTTCAGTAGTCACCTACCAGAAAAGGAATTTGTATCTGAACAAATGCAATGTAGGGACTGGCAGAACAATCTTCTTGGCATCCTTTAGATGTGCTTCCTGATTACTGTGCAAGACAGATTGAGAAATGAACGGTTGAATATTTTTTGCAACCTTCACAGTAAATAATATAATTTTTCTGGGGAAAAATTGATTTTGATAAAAAGGCATTTTCCATCAGAAAACATTTTAAGGGCAATTTCCTGTCACAGCTCTACCTCTCAGGCACTTTAGGTGAGACAGTCTCACAAGGACTGAAGGCTGCCAGTGCCACTGCTCAGAAATGGCCCAGGACCAACGGAACAGGTCTGAGGTTGCTCTGCCTTGTCCAGTGCCTCACAAGCCCCCTGCTGATGCCAGGTCCTGCACAGCAGGACAACTACATGGCTCTTGTGAGAACCACTGCGGGATGTGTTTCCTACTCAATCTATAGTGTGGGTGTGGTCAGGAAAGAGGAAACATCTACCACAGGGAGTTAAAAAGAGCTGAGAAATCAGGATAGAAGATGCAAAGCTAGAAAAGCTATACAAAGTCTTTACTGCACAAGGATATAGCTTTGTAGGTCCTCAATGAGTATATTTAGCCTAAATATTAGAGGCTTTCAGAGGACTGAGCTTTTGAAACAATCTTCCTGCAGAAGAAGGAAGAAATCTAACTTTGTTTAAGATCAGTACTGTAGATTTATGAACACAACTAGTTCATTATCATAGTAAGGGAATGAGCTCTGGCCCAAGAGTTTCCCTGGAGGCCCTAGGGTGCATGTTTTCAGTGGAAGTATTATGGCCAGAAACCAAATAGGTGGGAATTCAGCTACAAGTAAGGTCTAGAAATCATGTGATGGTGTCTTCCTAAATATGTTACATTTTGGCCTTCAAAATGTGAAGGAAGAATAAAGTTAGTGGACCAAACATGAAAAAAATGACTAGCTGATGATGAAAGACAGATTCACCACTCCTCAAGACAAAGCAGAGGTCAATTGGACCTGCAGAAGGAAGACATTAAGGAAGACATTATTAACATGTGCATGCGTTTAATCCAAAGAAAAGAAAACTTAAAATAGTATGACTGGTAAAATATCCAAGGATTTTACACCATTGTAACACTACTAATAGCATTGTGTAAGACCACTAAGCTTAAATATTAAAACAATAGCCATAACAAAGAGAGGTGTCTAGTACAGTTGCACAAGCAGGGAGAAGAAAAATATGGCACAAGCAGTAAAATATGTCAGAGCAGAGCTAAGGATGGGGAACAGCGAGGTGTCTGTTAAAACCAGAATTCTGCAGAATAAACTGAGCCAGCCTGAGTGCTGATCCCAAAAATTAACCTGTCTAAAGTAGATGAGATTACCTTGTTTCTTTTAGGGAATATTCAGAGACATGAGAAAAGAAAGATGAGGAGGAAAGAGGAGGGTCCACCCTGCAACTGTCTTCTCCTGGGAAAAATCTTAACTGACTGATCTTGGTCAAGTGAAGGACAGCCCTCAGTGCCAACTAAAACCGTATCAATTCCAGGGTAGTGCGCACCCATAGCTGGTTTAGGTTAAGATTGATAAGGTCTCAGTATTTTGTACATGCAGTGATAATGATTGTTAGTATTTAAGAAATAGTCATTGACAACACAATGTTCATTGTTAACTAGTGACAATCCAGAAAAGTGTCATCCTAAAGTTTTAAACTGGTCTGATTTGCTAATCTTCTAAACATTTCTATCATAGTAAAATCCAATTGCCTAACTGATACCTATACATTTTCTTATACCTCGTTGTGACACAGTAAAAAAGCTTTTTTGCTTTTAACATTTGTGTGGGAATTTATATCGAAAATTTTTACAAATCATCTAACCTAATAGTGTGTTTCCATTAAAGCGGTAGTTTCACTTTTAAAATCAGGGGAAATTGAATTGCCCAAGGTTAAACTTGCATAAATCATCAATTCAATTTCTGGTGGCCTTTCTTCCCTGTTTTATCTTCCCATTAATATTTCTTTTCCTGAAGCTTTCTAAAACACTCAAATCTGTTTTGATGTAAGATAGACAGTTGTAGCTACGTTATAAAATAATTGCTTCCTTGGGAAATATAAAAACAACTCACCAAAGATATTCTAAACCTGCCTTTATGAACCTGATTCTCTGTTCATGTACTTTGCTAAATCTGTTGAATTCTGGGAGCTACATAACCTGGTTTTTTGACCCTAAAAGCTTAAAAATCTGTTTTAGTGTGGTGTAGCTAATGTTTTCTATCTAAGAGAAGTCATTAACCAAAGCTAGTGTGTCAGATTGATATTTCAGGATGCATTTTGGGCTGAAGAACTTTTTCTCAATAAAAATAGCAAGGAAAGTACTTGTAGAGAATTTATAAAGAACAATACAGGCAAATGATTCCTGAACTGTTTTGTGTGCTATATATTTGAAAACAAATTATTTAAATTAAAAAGAGAATATACAGATTGGTCTTCTAGACATCTGCTAAAAACTGAATTTATTAAATTTACTGGAAAACAAGAAAATGTACAACAATATTCTCAGTTCTCACTCTTTTTGTCCCTCTTAATTCTCATGTGCCAGGAAATCGATGAGGTAACAATCAAAGTAAGCTGCATGTGGTGCAAGATTCCAATACTAAATTATGAGACAGCCATGACAGTAATAGTATTTTATTTTAATTTTGTAACATCATGAAAATTCTGTGATTGGGATCAGAACTCATTGTACCAGGTTAAACACACATTAAAAATTATTATTTCTTCTTCATAGAAGGCACAATAAGACATCAGTAAATAAATATTCAGAAGTTTTTTGTTATTTACTTTGGAATGTGCTTTAGGAAGGCAGTAAGGGAATAAGAGAATTTTACAGCATATCGGGGAGGGAGTAGAGGGATAAATTTTGGAGGGCTAGAGGAAGGCTGTTATCACCAGGAATCTCTGGCAAGTGTAGGAGATAAAACTTTGGGAGTTGTGGGAAAGAAAAGAAGCAGAATGACTGAAGAAAGAACAAGAACAAAGAAGTTAGAAAATTAACTGTTCAGTAAATTTTATTCTCATTGTCAAACATATAGCCTTAGGATTTATGTAGTGCAGAGTCATTCTGAAGACAGGATAATTAATTTTCTCATGGGTTTCTCTGTGATGTCCAAATAGGAATATCAGAGTGCTTCACAAAAATTATTTAATCTTCATAGCACTCTAGTGATTTGAAGAGATGGCGTAATTCCCTATTTTGTAGGTACTAGAAAGAGACAAAGAGGTCAAGTGCACTCACAGATTTTTAGAGTCCAAATTGAGGGCATAGAATCTGATTTTCCAGCATGCATTACAGAGTATTTTAAAGGTTCAAAGCACTGTTGTGTGAGATCCATGAAAGTTGAACACTTCTGCAGACCAGACCCCATGATCTTGGTTCAAGCCCAGAATATGATGGATGCACAGTTATTGACTACTTGAGATTAAATACTTAAATTCATGCAGAAATTCTTTATCAGATAAGGATAATTTTGTAGGGTGTGTCAGTTTAAAAATGGAGTCATCCCTTTTTCTTTTCTCTTTTCTTGACCAATCCTCCATCCCATTCTCACCTTCCACAGCAAATAAAAATTAAGTTTTCTTTTTCAATCTGATCTGTCCTGCATGAAGAATAAGCCTTGCATCCAGTGCAAAGTGTCTTAAACACACATAAATATGCATGCACTTCCATGATTCCAATTCATTTTTTTGCACATTATCTTCAGTTAAATTGTCTGTCTCTTTGTCCAAGCTGGAAGAAAACAGGTCTGAATATTTTAAGAATTCCTGTAGAATAAAAGCTTCCAGATTCCTCCTAACCCAAACCGAGCTTTACCGAGCAGGCCCCACATGGTCAGAGAGACAGCACTCATGACCAGTTATTGTAGTTTGCACATTTTACTCCTAATCTTCACAAGAATCTGTTGATACATATATATCTGGCTTGTTTGATTTGTCTTATTACCACCATAGCAAAAATGTCTTACAATTCAGGTGATGTTTTCTAGAGTTTCTGCTTTCTGGTTTTCATTACTAGTGTGTTGTACCTCTTGGCTGTCAGTTTAACTCACTGGAATACCTGCTCAGCTCCCAGATAATTGAAGGGCCATTCATATAAGAATTTTACAGATGGATAATTCAAGAAAAACTGCCATAATTATAAGTAATTTATTAACTCATGTATCCCCCTCTGCCTTGCAATAACTGTTTGTACTGGGTGAAAATCTCTAGCACATATTTACGACTGGTAGTACCTGAATAATATAGACAGATTTGAAAAATGAGAAGTTTTCTGCTCCTTTGTTCCCAGGCCTGGGAGATTAATTAATGACATCTTAAAATCTGTTTTTAAAATTCTGTAAAGAAATTTGAAATCCCAGGGGGAGTTCTACAATATGTGTAAATGTGGCACAGATTTTCCAGTGTTGAATAGCTTTTAAAAATAACTAAATTCTCAGTACCTGATCTACTGTATACTAAATATGACTCATGCACTATTTAGTAATGGACTGCCCCAATTTATTCATTTACCACAATAATAATCTGAAATATTGCTGTGTGGGAAACTACAAGCAATTGCTGGTTTTCTGAAAGCAATTACCTGAGAAATTTATTTTTGCAGTTTAGCTATTAGGAGCACTTGGACAATGATGATTTGGGATCTCTGTACAGGATCTTCCAAGTGAGCATGGCTTTCTGGATGTAATACTTCATATTTATGTGGCAGGAATCCTGTTAAAATATTGCTATGGATTTTGTTTCTACTGAAATTGAGATAAGTGTCCACAAACAAATTCTGGGTTCTTTAAAAGATTACTTCAAATAACGGATTCACCCCATCAGCCACTTCTCTTCACCAAATCAGTAGTGAAGAACCTTCACATACATGGGTAAGAGTAAAGCACTGATATTTCCTTCCTCAAAGCAAGGTGGGATGAAAGGGTCTTACCCATATTTTGGCAAATGCAACATTTTTGTTGGAATATGCAATTTCAGAGCCCATACTTTTATAAGGGACTTTTGATTGTCTATCATGCCAAGCTGTGAAAGCTTCTACTTTATTGAATACTCTACAACAGCAAACTGCTATCATGCATCTTGCCATTTGACAGCAGGGAAGGGCAGGTTGCTTCAAACGTACGCAGTGCTGAGCTTTTGTGCTTGTGCCACTAATGCTGTAGGAAATCATGTCTGTTGCCAGAGCTCATAATATCATACATCACTGAATGGACAAAGAGAAGCATTTACTTAATGCAACAGCATTGTTGGGCACAGCAATTCTGTAGGACAAAATGTCCACCTATGTGAGGAACTTGCAAGTGTAGGGTTGAATAAACTAAATTCCTGAAACTACTGGAAACAGTTTACAGAACTATTATGTGGTAACATGTATAAATCTCAGATTAGTCTTCAGCATGGAAAAAAAGTATGCAAGACTATGATTGTAACTGAAAAAAAAAATTCCAGGGGATAAGCTGCATCTGTCAGTATGGTTAAAATAAGATTGCAGAAAAACTTAAAACACTGACTGATGGAAACAGCTGGTTTTCAGGCAAATCAGGTTCTTTTGCTGGCTCTGACATTACCTACATTTTACCTTGGATAACTTGTGTTCCGTTTGGAAAAAACAAAGCAAAACAAAAGGACAAAAAAAATCTAAGTTCTTTTAGGTCTGCTAATTGACAATAACACTTAGGAATGAGGGATATCCCTAATGTTTACTGATACAATTCATAACAATCTCCCTTTGCTTACAGGGTTAAGAATGAGCTCATGTTCTTCATATTAGTCCTTACAGGCATGACATTTTAATACCACCACATAAGCACCTCCCCCCATGCCCCAAAGGTATTGCATCCATATGTTCCTGTCAAAAGATTTCCACTTTCTAAAAATATTGCTGAAAATGGTGATTCTAATAAAATACGTTAAAAAATACTGAAGTCAACTGAAATATTTTAAGTGAATCTTCTTTCAAAGATAAGAAAGCCAAATAAGAAAAACAAATATTTTGACCTTCTGTTTGCCTTCAACCAGCCCAATGAAACATGATATAACAGTTAATAACAACTGACATGATCTCTTACAAAACAGATTCAGGCTGTTTACTAATTCCCTTTCCATTCTTTGCCTTTGGCTAAATGGAAGAAGTGAAGATGTATAGAAAAGACAGTGTGTAAAATGACTTTAAAATGGTTTAAGTTCTCATTATTTCAGCCTTTTTTTAGTTTACAAACAAAAAGTTTTAATTTTTTTTAATTGCTGTTTATGCTTGTGCTGACTGCATTCCGAGACAAGCTACATTCTTTCCTTCTCTCACATTATGGTAATAAATATTTGCAGGACAAACATTACCCTCAATTAGAGATGTGCATAAATGACAAGTTAATTTGAAAACTAGGAGGTCACACAAATTGCAGTCAGTGAATATTTTTGTACTGTTGAATCTTTGGCACTATATTAATACAGACAAAAGAAACAACCTGGTTCCAAGGATGACAGGTGAACATGAAGCCTTAACTGTGCAAACAGTAGATGAATTTCTCAGCTTGTTGATGGAATCAGAAAAAAACCTTGAAAAAACATAAATTGTGTTAATTTAAAAAGAAATTATCTTCAAAAGAAAAAATCTGCATTGTTTTGATTGTCATATCACTTTTTTAACCAAAAATTAAAATTTTAGGGCATAGAATTCTCACAGAATAAATGCTGACAATTCTGAGTAAGAAAGAAAAAACATTAGTTGCATGGAAATCATACAGCATAAAATTATAATATTTTTTAAAGTTTTTTCAGCCTTTCTTTGTTAAAACTGTGGCTAAAGTTGCATTAAATTCAGAGATGATTTTGTTATTACTAAACTTATTGCAGATTTTTTTAGGGAAATAACATAAATAAAATAATTCAAAGAATCTCCAAATTTTCTCCACTACCTACTTGTCAGATATCCAAGTCTGCCTTGAACTGAAGACCTGGATCCATACTGAAGCAACACCAAAAGGCTGAACTCAAAGAAAATGATAAAGAGGTATGTAAATAATACTCTGTGCATTTGGAAACACAGACAGCTTTTACCTGATGTATCCTGAAGTAAGTTTGCTATTCTTGTATATGGGACACTTCCCTTTTGAGAGATTTATAATGAAAAAACTAATTCTCTAAACTGCTACTGCTTGACCATTCCAAGGCCTGATGTAGCATTCTGTTTCTAGGACTTCATATATAGTTCATCTAGGGAATGAGTGAATTCTGTAAATTGAATATACAATTATGAAGAAATCCAGGAAGGAAAACAATTCATACAATCCCTAGGAATCAAATTGCGCTAGAGGAGGTTGGCTGCACTATCTGGAGAGAAGAATGAAAATACTACCAAAGTTAAAGCGTCTTAAACACTTTTTTGCCACAAAGAAGAGAAGGTCAGTGGTCTGACACTTTTGTTATTCACAATGTTTAGCACAAGGCCCTGAAAGCTTTTTACTTCTGGAATCTGAGTCTCTGTCATGTTTTGTACTAGTTAATGATAAGTGCAATTTGAAAGTCTGTCCTTCCTTCCACTGCCGTAGACATACCTGAACTACACCAAATCACAAAGAAACACAGAGAAGAAATGTCCTTGCGACTTTATCTGTGAGATCATTACAGATTATTTCTGGAGCCTGTGAACTCCTCACGAGTTTCAAGGAGAGCGTGTGATGCATACACAACACTGCCTGCAATTTCCCATACTAAGAAACTTGTATGTCTCTTAGAAAAAGAAATGTCTCTCACTTTTCATCTGTTGTTAGTTCAGTGTGCTTCTCTGTATAGATATTTAAATTCAATCCGTATTACATGGAAATTCCTAGAAGGAAAGCATCTGATTGATTTCAGGCCATTTTTAATATACAGTACTGCCTAATATGAAAACAAGACATCCTAAGCCAAATTTGACTATTATATATTGAAGTCAGCTGAAGTCAGCTGAAATATTTTAAGTGAGTCTTCTTTTAAAGATAAGAAAATCAACATGAACATGGAACATGAGTTAAACTGTTGGCTGCAATAGTCAACAAACTCCTGATTCAGCAACAAAGATAAGTTGAATGCAATAACAATTTAGCAGACAGTCTGGAAATACCTTTAAATGAGGAAGGGATAGAGTTAACTTATTTTTCCCAAATAAGGAGATAAGAATTACGTGGCTATGTACTTTCAGAGTTTACGAAATAAGGTGTTGGCTCTGATTCAATTCATTTTAGATTCAGCATTTCTCTGCAGTAAGTTTACAGCAGAAGCTATCTCCTTTGATAGTACTCAAACTGCTCTGTTTTTCCTTTTTGAATGCAAGAGGAAGCCTAGAGTTTCCATATGATTCCTACTTTGAATACAGTTTATAAAAGGTATCCTTCAACTTTGACAGGGGAACAAGCAAATTAACTGATTTTAAGGACTACATTCTGATTTAAAGTTTACCATTGAATAGACCATTTCCTTTAGCAATTTTATCATAATGGCATTAGACTTATTTCTGAAGACCCTTTAGGTCACTCCACTTATGCAACTTAAGTGATACCTCATGAAAAAAATAGTATGGCAAGAAAAGTAATGACAAGAAGAAATTAAAGAGTATAAAAACTAGGCCACATGTATTTTTGACATGTGCAGTCTTGAATCTTACATTTCATCAGAATTTCTGTTACATCAATTTTGCTTTCTTTAGGCACAATGTGTCTATTCTGCTTTTTATGTACTCAGGCTATTTAATGTAAAACTCTCATTATTACTGAGTTTACTTAATGGTATTTTTAGAAACCCTTAGTCATAGGCATAGGTGCTGTTCCATCACAGTATATAAGGATTAGATAGATCGTCATCAGCATTTGTTAAGCACTGTCCCACCTATGCAAAACTCTCTCCATTTCCACACACACACACTTTCCACCTGGTTGATTTGAGCCAGTTAATCATTCCTTCCATCTACTAAAGCATTGGTGTAAAATATTGTGAAATATTTTATTAAGACATGAAGTAAGGCTGTGAAATTTTCACATTCACTCTGCCCAGTGTATCTGCAACTAATGGTGACAGACAAAAATAATTACCTCTCTGTATCTCGTTTGCTGCTCAATTCAAAAAACTAAAATATAACAATTTCTCCAGCCCCGTAAGATCATGGAATATATTTTCACTCATATTCCTTCTGGCACTAAATTGCCTGTTTGACAGGTCTCCATCCCATCCATGACATTTACAGTAGTTAGACTATTAAAACACTAGTTTTATTCAGGTC
>VYZT01005240.1:0-31068 GCA_013400735.1 Pomatostomus ruficeps | reverse complement strand
TGTGTGAAAGGGTGGTTACTGACATCTCATTTGCTCCAGCCAGTATGACTAGATCAAACAGGCAAAAGAAAAAAAAAAAGTTGATGGTAAGGGGAACTTGCTTTGGGAAGCAAAACTGCAAAACTGCAATAACAGAGCTGATCAAGATGTGACACGAGAATTTGCTGGGAGGGAGGAGCAAGAGAGCATGGGAGGAACGAAAACAGCAGCTACAGAAAAGAAGGAATACAACATTTTTAGCCAGTTTTGGAGAAAGATTAGTGTAGGGTAAAGAGAGAAGTCAAAAGGCACTTCATTTGATGATATAGTAGATTTGATAGATTTATTTGAGATTTTATTCAATGTTTTTTGACTCAACGCCACTGAAAAAAGCATCACGTACTTACAGAACTTCTCAAGTATTTTCTATGATTGGCTTTTTAGCAGTGATTTCAATACTGTACTTTCAAACCCTGACACTTTATGGTAAGAAGTTCTATTAAATGATACAGCTATGAAATCTGTTGCATTTTGTAATTCTTTTTCACTTAATGTAAAATTCTATAGCTGTAACTTGCTGCTCACTAACCTTGAAGTGTAAGTGTCATCAGTGAGATGATACTGTATTTTCTTTCATGACAGAAAAGAAATAATAGCACAAAAATAAGGACAGATTTTCAGACTTCAGTAACATGAACTTCATGTGTTCATTGATTTGCTCTTTTGAAAATTTAGCAATATATGCCAAATCAAACCTTAAGGTGTTCAAATCAGGAATCATGCTCTCCTTGGTTTTCCAAGAAAGGCAGAGAAAATGTAAGGATTTCTTGAAAGTGATTATAACCATCTTAATAAACTTCATTATAATTTGGAAGATAGGAAATGCCATGTGTTTGGGTAGCATCATTGAATTAGATTTTGTTGTGGTTAATCTCAAGATTTTTCAAAGTAGCTACTAGATTAATGAAACTGATTCAGTATCCAGGAAATGAATTGTTAGTGAAAATGCTGAAATATACTGACAAAAGTTCTTTACAGATTCAGCTTAGACTTACAGGGGAGGCTGTAGCTCAGATGGTTTGTGTATTTGTTTTGTTTGGTTTTTTATATAATATAGGTTGGATTTTTGAAAGAGGCTCAACAGTTTCATAGTTCAGCATGTAATCTGTATTTGCTTGCTTGCAAAGCTGGATTAGGTAATAAACCCAATGTTTAGACCTTAATTTCAACTACATAGAAGGTCTAATTTTGAGTACTTAATACCAAAAAAGGAAGCAAACACACACATGATATGAAATCATGAATTGGTATCTCTTATTCTACTGGTCTAAGCTTGATCATGTAATTTTGAATAGCTACCTTTGTCCAGAGTAGACTTTATGCTGAATCAGATTATTCTCACCTAAATTTGCTCAGATTGCATTAATTTCTTTGCAGCTGTCAGAAAGTCAGAAAAACCAAAAGATCCATGAAGCCAACACAAAGTACTACATAAGTTAATTTAACAGAAATACAATTTAAAGTTCATATCTTATCCAGATAAGCATTTTATCGCCAAGAAATCCAGTATTAAGGCATAAAATTCCATTTTCTGGGTAAACAGAAGTGCATTATAAAATGTCACTTCTGGAAATTGCCCTTAATATTTGAATATTGAATATTAAAACATGTATTAAGAGTTGTAAAGTTTCAGCTTTTGTATAAAAGATGTAAGAAGAGATTTTTACTCTCTTTTACTAAGGGCACATATTTTACAGTAAAATCTGCTATAATAAACTGTGTGTAATTTATGTACTGTGAATGGTTGATTTTGTTTGGTTTTAACTTTTTTTCCTAGCTTCAGTGCCATGTAGGGGTAGCAGTCTTTTGAGTGTGGGGCACCTGAGAAAAAACAAGTGAGGTTTACAGATTGCTGAACTTCATATGTGTATAAAAAACTCCAACATTTTAAACTATGCATAAACTTTTTGGTCCCAGAAGTTTCAGCATCAGCATATGAAATTTTTCTTTTGCATGTTAGAACATACAGTTAGTGCAATCCTGAATTGATTTTGGCAGGCACTAAGCAATTGTTGACATAAGTATATTGGAGAAATCTAAGCAGGTGGATCATTCCATAAAATAACTCCCAAATTGTAGTAAAATAAAAAGTGTCTATGAGGATCTGGCCCAAATTTTTCTGAGCAATTAATACTTAGTCCAAATAAGGAAGCAAGTCTATAAGTGTTATTCCATGTCCCGCACCATATGTATAAGCATGAGTTTCTACTTTGTACTACCTTTCAGCATCCCCCTATTACAAAAGGCAAAGCTCGTAAGGGCCCCAAGAACAACAGACTTCTACTTTCCTTTGGCTTGTACTCCTGGTAGAAGAGCTGGAGTGGTGTCTGAAAATGCTGCAGTAGGTATTGAGGCAAGGTTCTGGCAGCTTGTACGAGTTGAACTCTGCAATTACCAGTTTGTATTCTGTCTTCCAATGGATACCTGTGTATTTACATACACAACAGGGTTTATTCTGACACAGATGTAGTTTATTATTATCTCTGTGGGGCCAAAATTCAGTGAATCAGCCCAACATTTACTTGCAGTTACTAGAAGGGAAGCACTTTATGATTTGTAATTAGCCATCAGATTTAGTGAAACTGATTACAGTTTTGTTGGGTCTGTCCTGGGGCCAGCTTCAGTGTTGCTGAATAGGAGAATCTGGTAAAGGTCTCATTTTGAACATGTTCTAGAATTTGTAATGTATCCTATAATATTTTATATGCCATAACAGTTTAAAAATCAGGAAACTTTTGGGTTTTAGGTGTAATTAATTCCATATTTAAGAAGAATTAGATTTGATTTTCTGAGTTATGTTACATCTTTTGGCATTATAAAGTGAAAGGAAGCTTCACAGTAAAAATTACTGTAGAGCCTGTTAACATCTTAAACTTAGGAGCAGACATATTTAAGGAAGAAAAAGAGGGTCACTGCTTCATTGTGATGAAATGCACTCTAGTAGAAGATCCTTAGGGACAAGTAACTTTCAGGAAAGAAGTAGGGCGTCTAGAAACAACAATGCACATTTGTTTTAAAGGTAATAGATGCTGCCCCCTACCTAGAAATGTATGGTTTTTGGAGGCTAGATGAATTCCTAAGAGCTGGGCTTGTCAATAATGCTCCTTGAACTTGATTCATCAGCATTTGGTCTCTTCTGTTTGTGCCCCAGTCCCTGTTCTACTGTGCTGGCTAGCTTGCAGCCTTTCTCTCGTTTGCTCTCATCCCCTCCTTCTAGCCTGCTGGAGTGCCAGCTCTGCCTGTTTGGGATTTGGCTGTGCTGTAGATCTTTGCTAATGGCTGTGGTAATCAGGATGGAAAGGAAGAGTAAAGTCAGTCTTCTTGGGAGACTAACACATTAATATGCAGCTTGAAAGGTGCCTGCAGTTCTGCCTTGTGTCATTTACGGGGCTGCTTTTAGATCCTGCGTGATTTCCCGGAGTATCGCGTATCAGTTTGTGCCCACGACGGGTGTGTTATGTAAGCAGTGGGAGAGGTTAACTCGTGCCAGCATCACCAGAAATGAGCATCATGACTCTCTTCATGAGGTATCACTTCTTACTTTAAGAATGCACAAACACAGAGGGCTCATAAGAGATTTACAGAGGAACTTCTTCTCAGGCACATAATGATATGCAAATATCTCAGGATCAAAGGTAAGTCAAAGAAAAATGGCACTGAGTGGAGTAAGTCAACTCAGCTAGCAGCCTAACTACATGACAGATCCACAGGCAGCTCCAGAGCTGTCAGCTTCACTGCCTGTGGAGCCCACGGAGGGGCCAGATGCTGCTGCTGGATGACTGTTTTCAGCAACTTGGCATCTGGGCTCTGTGATGGCCTGTGTGTCAGGTTGGAGTGGGGACTTTCACTGTGCTGCTGGGGTTGGACACAAAGGAAAACAGAGGTTAATTGTATTTAAAAATAAATTGTTGTGTCTGATTTTAAGCCAGATTCTACCTACCAGTTATTAAAGAGCAAATCCACCTCAAAAAAGAAGCTTTCAGTTTTGCTTTATTTAAAGGCACACGTTTAAATTGCATGAACTTGCTGTTTATTTCTAGATTTTGAACAAAAGTAGGAAGCATATCTATATACCTGTATTCGAATATAAAAACTGGCTGGCCTGCAACTGAAGACATACTTTAGAAAGAAAGAGTATTTGACTTAACTTTTGTTGGGCTTGGAGGCAAAAAAAGGGCAACTTTCTTTTTTTAAATTTTTTAAATTTTTATTAACACAATACCTCACCAGTTGAAATCAATCAAAAACAAACCAAGCCAGTGTCTCATCTTAGGAGAGCTCTTGCCATCCATGTTCTGATGTCGCTTCCACGTAAGTTGCTATAGCCCACAGTCCAGGGAACAGTGGTGGCGTTTTACCCTTTACGGGTATGGCCAGCTGCAGGTGCAGGTAAGTCCTGCATTGGGTGGGCTTTGCTTGGGGTTGAGTACATTTCCTTGTTAGCAGTCAGTGGCACTGTTTTGACTGAATGCATGTTCCACAACTGAATAAGTTCAACCCTGAGCAGGGGACTAACATACAACCAGTAAATGGCTTGGATACTGTTTAAAATTTGCACATGAACATGGCTTTTGGACAAGAAAATGTGTAATTTGGGTGAGAGAATTTGCTACCTGCAATTGCAGATTACTATGTTGAGTTGTTTCCTCAAACCTAAGGGTCTTAATTTTCAATTTGATTCATCTAATTTTTTTTTTAACTAATTCTGGCTTCATCATTTTTTTCCCTGTGAAAATGAGCTGGGACTGTTTTGGTTGACTTGTGGGTGGTCAGAGAAGCACTTAACATTTCAAAATGCATTCAGAAGCTACCTGAGATGCACACAATCTCAGTGGTTATAAAAGCCTTGAACTGTGGAACGTCTCTTTGCTGTAATCCTCCTCTCCAGCCCAATAGCCCTGTGCCCCAGTGAATTATGTAATGGCCAAAACAGGAGCATAACACACTTTCCAGTATGCTTATGACTACTCCACAGAAGCCACTTTATATTTTCAAACACTTTAGTTTTCATAGATTTACTAATAACAACTAAAAACTTAAACCTACCTGAGGTTTAAAAAAAACAACTATCCTGGAAAACACTATTTTTGGGGAAATTCTGTCTCTGCTGTGATGGACTTCATCCAGTTTGCAGTCTGGAGTAAGATTTTTCTCTTATTTTAGTATCTGTTATAGTTTCTGAGTCATCTTTCATGATACCTTTTCATTGACTGTAAAAGAAGCTGAATCAGATGAATGAGTTGACCCTCCTATCATTTCTGAACAAATTATTCCATTGATAAAAATATAATATGATAGATTTAATCAGTTTTGATAGTGCAGGCAGTAAAGTAACATTGCAGCCTGTCAGGAGACCTTTTGAAATTCTAATAGTAATAATAATCAGGTAATTAGAGTTAGTTCAGTGTTTTTTCAGTACAAGTGTTTGTTTTCCTTCTGTTAAGTCAGAACCAAAACCAAAGTTTAATAGGAGTGGTATAAATTAAGTTACCTCATTCCCTTGCTCTTGAGTTTGCTGTTTAGCTAGTTCAAGAAGTTCCAGTTACTTGTATTCCTCAAAATATCATAGAACCATAGAACCATTTGAGTTGGAGAAGACCTCTCCCAACAAACAAAGGTAATATATTGTGGCAGTTGTGTATCACAACTATATTGTCCCTGTATTACTATGAAATCCTGATTTTAATGGAAAGTTAATTGTTTGAATAGTTTTCTAGATATTAAAAAATCCAAACATGAAGTCTTTACTGAAGTGGGCAAACAAAGTCTTGATCATAGGTTGGTGAATGCGATTCATGTCTCAGCTTTGTGTGTACAGAATGTTAGAAGAATGAACGAGGGAAACCAGCACTAGTACAGGTTGCCCTTAGAAGCTGTGGATGTTCATCCTTGAAGATTTTCAAGACTCAGCTGACAAAAATCCCTGAACAACCTGGTTTGGATTCAATATTGACCCTGAAAGGAGAAGGGAGGTCTCTTTAAGCCTGAATAACTGTGATTTTCTGATCCTGTAAAAGGTGAGCTTGTGAAAAGCAGGAAATATTAAAGGAAATGTTGGTATCAGAGAATTTCATAAAGATTAAACAACAGCCTGTCTCTGCTTAGAAAAAAAATTAAAAAGAGATTCCCTGTGCCCTGCAGGGAGTCACAGTGGGTTTGAGATTGTTCCCAGATGTTTCATGGCTTAAAGTTCCTGCTATCGGGAGTGGTATTAGAACAGTGAAGATGACTCTGACACATCATTCCCAGCAGGTAATCCCATCCAAGTTTGGTAGTGTGATGAATGATGTCATATCACAGTAGGCAAAGAAGTACTAAGTTTTTACCTCTGATTTAGCCAGAGGAATGCTGAATTGATGAAATTGTTAAATTGGGACTTTGGAAGAAGTAAATGACCAAAAATATTTTTTTATACAGTTTGATCTGTGACTGTGTAAACTCTTGACACAGGCTAAAAATGTTTGTTGCATTGGTAGTGTTCCTAACTAAAACATCCACTGCTGTCATTCCAGAGGGTTCACAACTGGTTCTGCTTTCCTTGTTTTGTTTTTCTTCTCTACTGGTATCTTCAGAAGAGTTCTTGGACTAATACCCACTGTCCAAAAGGCTGCATAGGTCTCATTTTTTCATAGATGCCACTTCAATACCACTAAAATGACTTACAAATAGAACTGCTCTTTCAACTTCTAAGTCTTATGATAGAAATTATTGTTCTTGCTGACAAAGTCAAAGAAAAAAGTATTTCTCAAATCAGAATACCCTAGAATTGGTCAGAGGCTAATCTGCCTCATCTGTCAAGCTATTCCATAGAAATTCGTAGTTGAGTAGTTTATGTCTTTGCTCTTCATCATATACTAGACTCCTGTACCATTCTTCTTAGCAAGAACAGATGTTGTGGTATTTGGTGGTACCTCATATCGTAAGAGCCATCAGGATGCCTTCATAAAACATAATGGTCAGTGTACCTTATTAGAGACTTTCTCATTTGTCAGTTCTGCTAGCAAGAGTTCACAATTGGATGAAAAACAACAAAGTTAAATTTGCCATGGTAAAGGCAGAGAGAGAATTCCCCTATGCAGACAGAGGTACTTATAATTCCTGTGTACTGAAGCTACCCCATGTCCTTTCCCTCAAAACAATCTAGTTGTATTCTATTTTCAAAAAAATTGGTTCTTTAAGTAATGACAATGTGTTTCTCTGCTTCCTGCTGATAGGAAAATGTTCATCCTTCTGACATTTCTTTTTGGTTAGAGATTAGACCAGTTATGTCATAGTGGATTACCAAAATTTTCTGTCTTTGGGAATTATGCTGTGAGTAATACACAGAGTAGCACCTTCCTGGCGAGGCCTGCTATGAGCACCCTTCCTGTCCCATTGCCTTCTACTCTATGAAAGCCCCCTAGTGGTGCCAGGTCCTGACTTTACTGCTGGTGTGCAATTTGATCTATACGTTGTCTCTCCTATCTCCAGTCACATGCGGTCAAAACTGTCATTGTTTTGGAACAGTGCGGCTTGACAAAGCCAGCGATCAAACAGAAAAGATAAAGGGAAAAAGAAGCTTTCAGAGACAAGGGGTCCAGAAATTCTGAAGTCCATTTGATTTATCCCAAATTTGACTTTTCTAAAATAGACTGTGGTTTTTTTCTATCCAAGATATAATGCTGTAATCATAACTATGTCAAAACCAATTATCTCTTTATTAATTTTTCCATCCAGATATTTCTGTACCTTGTAGAGGATGAAGAATAAAAGGTTGAACTATGGATGGACTCTGTTGTAAGAGGTAGCTTTACACTGAAAATGCTTTTACAATTAGCAGCATGTCACTTTCTATAGAAACATAAAGGATCCAAGAATGGGTATTCCCAAAATAAATCATTGGTAAAAGAATTTATTTTTCCAGAAGTACAAAGGTGAAAATGCATGAGTATAGCTGTAATTAATATGAAATTATATGCCTTAGATTAGCAAAGCAGTGGTTCTACTCCAATAATGTAAATTGGAAGTCCGAGAAAGACATTTTTATCAGAAACAAAGCCTGAAAGCTATCCATGTTTTGTTACTTGATAGTGTACAGAAACATGAACCTCTATGTTGCACTTTACATGAACTCATAAACTTTTTTCTGTGCAGTTCTAGTTACGCAGATCTCTGAGTCAAGAGAATGATTTAATAAAGAAGAAAGATGTATGTAATAGATGATAGTAAACTATGAAGTAACAAATTTGGAAAGCTGAGAAATTGGCCAATATTGGTTTCAGACAACATGAGGGAAAATGGTTACTTTATGTCTGTATAAAGTTATGGATAAGTATTCAGTTTGCTTCATCTTCCACTATTAAAGGTCACAAATAATGATCTTCGAAAGTTTTTCAGCCCTTGCAGGTTTTCAAATTCTTGTCTAGCTATAAAAGTATGAAATCAAAGATTTCATGAGGTGAGAGAAAATACTGCAAGAAAAAGAGCTTTTGTAGTTACAGTGACACCTGCCTGTGTTCTCTGGGACATTGCCTAGTCCCATTGAACCTGTCAAAGTTTGTCTGGTAGCACTTGCTCAGAAGGGATATCAGCATTGCTTATCTTGCTCTGGAGTTATTGTTAATTATTATCAGTTTTGAAATAAGTGAGTATGTTAAATTACTGTGCTCTGATACTCAAATCAGAGATACGGACCTAACATGCTCTCTTATTTTATGGTGTAGTGGGTTCTCCTGAATTTGTATCATTTGAGAGTGAGAGCAGAGGAAAAGGTGCAGGTGCACTTTGCTATGCATATCAGGCTTTTTATAAAGAGAAATCCACGGCTTGTATGTACTAAGATAAATGGTTAAGCTTTCATCAGCTACTGTAAAAAAAGAAATTGGTCGAGAAAACAATGGAAAAAAATAACCTTGGCCAATCCAAGACTCATATACAAACCTCTGTATGATAGACACCTTTCTGGTCCATGCAGTAATTGCACACTGAAATTATGACCTTTGGAATTAGAACTGCTTTTGAGCTCTAGCATGTAAAGATCCAATTTGACCATAAAATATTTTTAAAAACCTATGAAAGAAATTTGACTGAATGAGTCTAGTGGATAATTTAGAAACTTGGGTATCTCAGGCACTTTGCTGAATTTATACCTCAGTGTTTCTCTGAAGTGGTAGCATTGCCCCATCTTTGTGATTCCAGTGTGGTGACATCAGGATCTTCTCCAGAGGATGGATTTTTGTTATCTCTTTGTCTAACAACTAGAGAGTACAGAATAACCAAGGCTTTGTTATCCACCATAAGAACTCATAACAGGATCTTGTCTTTTAAATGGTAACAGTGATCTCAGGAACTCAGTATCATCTGTGTCTGAATACACACAACTGAGGCACCCAGTCACAAGCCGTGTGTAATCATCACAAGCTTTTAGAATTTAATCTGTGTTAAGCCCTTCAAACAATTTAAAGTAACACATTATAGATTTGTCCATTTTCTCCATTCTTCCTGAGTCTGTCTTCGTGAATTCCAAATATTTTGTAGATTCTTGAAAACTTTTTGAAACAAGTAAGAGTAAATGCTAATCCTTTTTTTCCTTTTTTTTTTCCTTGTGACATTCTGTGTAAATTTAACAACTAAAAAGTTTTTCTTTATTCAGGTACTTGTTAGATGATAAAACTCAAGTTTATGCAGCCGTTTGCTCATGAGAGGTGTTGGCTTGCAATTCCTTGGTATTCAGTATGATTTCCTGCTGCCTGCCAAGTGGATATTAGTGCGGTCCTAACAGTAGGAATACACTGTGCAATAATTGTAAACAACACATACATGAAAATTATCTTTAGAACAGCAACTGTCCTTTTCAATGTAAACATATTTTTTCCCTGCCATAGTGGCAATTTTAATGTGGGCAAGCAGTATTCCACTGGATTTTTTGTAGGTGGTATCCTCAAATTACACAGAGAAGGTTTCCCTTTTCCTTCCTACCCCAAGTGTGCCTGTTTACTTCTAAGTTTAAAAATAAGTCAATTCATGTGAAAGGTACTCAGTTTTTTTAAAAACAAGTTTAGGTTTGTTTACTTTGTTTATTGTTCTTTCACTAGCTGGAAAACTACTGTTTACATAACTTTGTTAATTAATTTAAATAATTTAATTTAATTATTTTTTTTTTACCAGGGAGTGTTTAGGCAGTGCTATTTGAAAGAATGTCTTGTGTGTTGGATGTCAGAGATAACTAGTATTGTACTGGCAGAGTTCAGAACCACTGTTTGGGTCTTGCACTTGTTCTGTCACTCTAGCAAAGCTCTTAGGCAATTGCTTAATCTCAGATATATGAAGAACCATCTAAATTGCATAGAATACAAATACATTTATGAATGAACTTTAAGGAAACAGTTGTTTCATGTAATTCTTTCAATATATATACAGAGTAGAAGTCTATTGCTTCTGAAGAAAGCACTGTTCTTGTTTGCTGAGGATAAAGAGGGAAAAGATAGGATCTCTGAAATGGGGAGATACACCTGTACAGAGAAGCAAGGCATGTGATAGTAAATATTTAAGAATATCAGTTATGCCATTACATTAACATTTTATGTTGCTCCTGTATTTTCTTACTGTCCTCTTTTTAGTCTCTCAGAAACAGGAGTATTTCTGAAATCCCTACAATTCAGTGTATGGATATATTCTGTTGTGCTCTATGTAAGACCTTAAGTTCATTTGAAGAAAACAAAGGAGGCTTCTAAATCATTTGGCTATATCTGAAAATTTTGGTTCACTTTCTACAAGGGTTTACTTTAGAAAAATACTAACTTATTCCTGTACTGAATCTTTATTATTAGGAGAATTGTTTGCTTTGAAAGAACATTCAGAGATGGGTTCCACAGAAGGATCTGTCACCAGTATCTGTTTTACTTTTCATTTTATTCTTAGAACCTCTTCAGTTCTGTGGTAAGGTATCTGGGTGTCTGAGTATACAGAGCTTATCACACAACTCACTTTTCAACAAATGTTGTTATGGAAGTACCTTTTCCCTGCCCTTAAAAAACCAAGGATTTGAGATACTGTAGTCTAACCACATCAAGAACATCAGACTATGCCAGTAAACTTCTGATAAGCCAACCAGTTCCATTTTTCTTAGTCTTTAGAAACCTTGGTGTTCTCCACATACTTACCAGTGCTTCCTCTAACAATTGCCTAAACATTTTTCACTTTTGGATTTCAAATATACTGCAGCAGTCTTCTGATCTGTATACTCAAGTGTGGAGTTCTTTAACAATATGTGTGGATGATATTTTTCAGTAATCTTTCTATTTAGGTACATTTCATAATTCTTTCAGCACATTGGCTTATAGATACAGTCTGTGATACTTGGCTGTTCTCTGTGTTCAGGTTCACTCAACAACATACAGGCCTAAAAGTTTCCTTTTTTTTACTTTTTTTTGACACTGAAGAAGTATAGCATTGTTCTGCAAGCTATTTCTAAATAAGAAAATACTTGTATGCGTATTTGTGGTACAATAATATATCTTATGATTTAGAACCTGAAATTGAGCTTTGATGAGGTGAAGACCTCATCCTAAATGAAACGGATGGTGCTTGATAGAAATTAATTGGGTGGACTTTTAAAATTCCTTGGAAGGAAGACAATATATAAGTACAAATAATAGAACTA
The DNA here is from genome assembly GCA_013400735.1 of Pomatostomus ruficeps. NCBI lineage: Eukaryota > Metazoa > Chordata > Aves > Passeriformes > Timaliidae > Pomatostomus > Pomatostomus ruficeps. The sequence goes on along the minus strand of VYZT01005240.1, from coordinate 19,388 downwards.
ATGCTGAAGAAAATTGAAACTAATGAAGCTTTCCTAAGAGTTTTCTACATTATTCCTATATCTAGAGCATTTCAATGGCAGAATGGGAATTAGCTGTTTAGTACTTTGTCTTTCAATGGAAATGGAAAAAAAATGGAAAAAAATAGTTAGATATCAAAACATGGAGATAAAAACAGATACTATAAAATTACCTAAACTCTATTGAAACTATCTGAATATGTTTCAAATACATGGCATGGATGTTTGACTATATTTTTCCCTCTTAAAAACTAAAAACATCATAGATTTTTAATCTGGCTTTTTTTTTTTAATCTTTTCAAATATATCAAAAGTTTTTCAGCAGTAAATAGTTCTGTTATTTCCTATCATTTGAGTATTTAATTTTGTATGTATTGTATATAATACCTGTATATCCCATGGAAACAAATCCAGCTTATAACCAATGAAAGTGAATGACAAAAGGGATGTGTCTGTTGCTGTCATGTTCCCTTCATCTTCTTTTGTGTTAATGTCTATTTTCTCATGTCATTGATTTCAAATTCTGTAATATCTTGCTGAAGTATAAGCCATCAAAATTTTCAGGATATAGTGTGTTGCAAGAGGAAAAACGTATGTTATGTATCTACTGGATTGGGCAATTGGTAAAGAAAGAGCTATGAACGGTCACTGTTTCAGGTAAAATGCTTAAAATTGATGGCAAAATGTTCACTGACCTAAGCTTTTTTCTATCTGCTATACATGTGCATTTTCATTTTAGATATCAAAAAGGCAGACCAAGAGTTAATTGCGTATTTCTCTAGTCACATAACACATGCAGAAGCTAAATCAAAATACGGGTTTAAAAAAATCTAAAAACAAAACAAAGTTTAAGACTTACGATAACAGTAATATTGTATCAACATCTAGCTCCAAATCCAGGCCTCCTCCTAATATTTTGGTCATTGTTTGTCATGCTTAAAAGTCTTATATAGGAAATGGTAAAAGACGGGACACTTGGCTCAGTTACAACGTGGTACTTACTGATAATTCAATTGAATCAACATATGTAAATCCTGTTGCTAACTAAATGATGCTTTCTCATCTGCTGTTCTATATGGAGACAACTAATCTAATGTGAATAGATAATTGTTGGGCAAGGACTTGTGCATATATGTACAATTCTCTTAATATCTCTATGTTCAAGGTAAAGACATGCAATTAGATATAAGGGGACAACGAGAACACTCACAGACGTGCATTACTGTCTGAGAAACAGAATGCGTGACCTAAAGAGAGACTTTTTGCAGTGTCTTTTGTGGATAGTACAATGATCTGAACTAAAGAAGGTGTCTTTTGAATTATCAGACCACCCAGATTTGCTATTGAGATAGAAAATATGTTTATAGAAAGATTTTAGGTGTGCTGTTCACTAATTCTTTTACTGTCTAAAAATGTATTTTTATATGTCCTTGTTTTTCCCTGCCAATCACATAATCAGTTAGTCCCTGTTTCTTTTTTTGTGGGGCTAAGCTGGCTTCCTCATTTTTGCAGTTCATCAATACAAAACTGATTTGAAGCTGAGCTGTATAATAATAAGCCTTTCAGCAGCCAGGCTTGACACTTGCCTTGTAATTAAGGCCTTGATGGTTGTGTTGATGGCAAATGAAAGAAAATGGCTTTGTTCTCAATTCCAGAGGCTTGATTGCTGGTTCTCGTTCTCACCTGAATTCGACCCATTCTGCATTGTGCACATGATTGCTGGAGTGTGAGTAATTGCAGTGCTGGCAGATGACATTTTCATGAAGCACACTCTGCACTGCTCCAGAGGGAATTTACAGAATTTATAGCTGGAGAAGCTCATCAAACATGGATTTAGGAAATGCCTATGTGAAAAGTGGGAGCCCACAACCAAATATCAGAGCTTTTCTTTTGACATTTGCTTTTACATAAAGGACTGTCTGCAACCTGTCTTACCTTATGGTAGCAGTCTATTCATGACTAGATTTTGTGATTAAGTGAAGTTACTGCAGTTTGTTAATGCAATTTTTTGCATGTTTTCTTGTAATTTTTTGTTTGCTTGGGAAAGTAGATGAAAAACAGTTTTCTCATTTCCATTCATATTTTTACATTTCCTTAACCTTTCAACTATTTAAAAATTGTCAGATGTCTCATGATATTTATTGACAACAATGTATGCTTGATTTTTATTTAAATTCTCTTATTTTCTCAACCTTTTTGCATTATAACATATTTTGTTTATTTTAAATGAAAATGAATGTACATTTTAAATAGTCAAAAAGGCATCCACAATGGAAATATACTCTGGCATTTATGAATCAGTTCTTTAAAAGAAAAACATTAATGACTTTTATATTGAGACGTTCACAGATTTCAACGAAGGGTGTTTTGTGTGCTGTAAATAAGAATTGCATACTGAAATTTTGCCTTATAGGTAACATATGCCATGATATGCATAATCTTTCCTTCCCTCTGCCTTAGTACTTTTGCTTTTCCCTCTCCATCAGACAGCCTTTGTGCCTACCTCATATTCATCACGTTCGTTTCTGAGCCCCTGTGCTTCTCCTTGCTCTTGTAACACAAGCACGCTGGGGCAAATACCTGTGGGTTGTTGCTGTGCTGGTACTTTCCCCAGAAGCTGAACCAACACAAACATTTTTGGAATTCCATTGACATTTTTCAATCACGGATGTTTGGGCTGTCAGTGACTTTGCATGTGAAGATGCATGGCTGCTGTGACTCAGACGTACTCTTATGCTGCTGTCTGCCTGGCAAGCCAAACTATCAGCACTTGGACTTTAATATTTCTTGAAGCTTCTCCATCATGTTGAGAGCCTTTCTTCCTTGCAGTTGGTATTACTGAAAGTCCTGAGCAATTGAATGATTGAAGGTTGTAGGTTTTCTAAATTAGGTTTATTGATTAACCTCTAGGAAAAGTTAGGTGAGAAGTCCTTTGAGTTTCTGCAGTAAATGTTTGATCCAGAGTTGTGCTGATTATTTAAAATATACAGAAAAAAATCTGAGGTCTGAGTGGACAGTGTTAAACTGCTCTTAACAGTCCTAGTTGTTTTAGGGCCTAACTTATCCTCATTTCAGTACTAGAACTCTATATCAACACTAATAAATGGCACCAAGAGGATAATCAATCTGAAGTGCTGACAGTTGTTTTAATTTATGCTATGCTCCTCAAGTAGTTGGGTAGCACAAGGGGAGAGTTTCTCAGTGTCCTATGTAAATTCATGGCTGTTATGCTGCTGCCATTTACTAAAAATTGGGGCGTTTTGTAGTCTGGAATGGGAACAAGATATCCTAATATACTTTGAGTACTAGTTCTGCTCCTAACACTCCTCCTTAAGTGTTCCTTAGGGAAACACATAAAACATTCAGGTTCAGAACCTCAAAAGTTATTGGACATTTAAATCTTTCAAGAATTTAGGTTTCAGAGAGCCACTTCTTGTTTTTTGAAGCCATGAAAATAATCAAGGTTTATGGCTCAATAATTGGATACAGAAGTCTGTAGTTCATTGTTGCATCTCATCATTATCACTGGAAAGCTGAGGTGCAGCCAGATACCTGAGCCTTGGCTGATCTCCTCTTGCAGGAATGTTAGGGACCCATGTCCATTATGGCAGCCTTTTGAAGTGCAGTTCTGCTCTAAGTTTGTTCCTCTTGCAACAATCCCACCCTTTTCTTGTGTGGCAGTTCAGCGCCAAGAGGGGAATCTACTGTTACATTTCACAGGGCCTGTAACAAAACAACCCCTGCCTGCCTAGAAAAAGGGCAGGTTGTCAACCTCTGTGTCCCTAGTCAGGACCTGGATTTAGAAAATTATTTCCTTTGTGGGAATGAGACCTGGATCAAAGAAGAACATGGTGAAAAAACCCTGGAGATTTTTCACTATTTTTCAAATCTGTCACAAAACAATGAATTCTGAAGAAAGGAATGAAAACAATAGCCAGTGGACTAGAACAGTGAAATATGACAGTGAATAGCTTTTGAAACTTTCTGAGGGAAGAGAAAAAGCTGCCTGATACCATTACCTTAATCATGGTGATGGTCTGGGACATACTGCGGATGGTGATCGAATACTACATTATGCAGACTGGTTTTGGATAATACTGGTATCTGACACAACAATTGTAGTGGTAAGAATCACCTTAATGGTTTAATATAGAAGTTAAAATATTGCAAGTGATGGAAGATGTTCAGGTGGTTCTCCTATGGCCTTCTTGCCGCTACCTCTGAACTTGAAAAGCTTCAGCTTATTTTTATAAATCTTTCTCTTACCCCATTTTAACTTTCACCTTTTGTACACATACCTCATTATCTTTCTCAACAAGAATGTTAATAAGATCTGATTATTTTTCTCTAACACCCATTTATGCTTTTCTGCCATATTTTCCTCCAACTTCTCCCCATTTGCTTCAGTGACCCATCCCTAAGACATCTTGTTCTCTTTCCCTCATCTCTCCTTCTGGCTTGTCTCTTTGCTTTGCTCTATGTCTTTTGCTTGGCAATGCAAATGTAGTCTTCAGCATCTCAGCACTGACTTTTAATTTCTCCTGTCTCCTATATTCCCTTCTATCCTTCACACCTAGGGGAGAGAGAGTCCCCATATCATGCTTTATTTTCAGATTCATCCTGAGATGACCTCTTGGCATGTGACAGGGAGCTGACTGTGGCTCACCCATGGCTCAGCCTATTGCATGTGACCATTGACTATTTTAAAATATTTTTCTTTCTCCCTGTCACTTTCTATAAGTCTTGAACAATTTTACTGTAAAGGAAAAGTTTCTTACCTGACTCTGCATCTTCTGTGCCCATTGCAAAAGCCATTGTTTTCTCTGGGACCTCACAGTATGTTACATTATCTGCTCCTGTTTTATGCTTTTCCAGCCAGCACAATCCTCAATTGCTTGTTTCCACTGAGAAACCTGAAACTTTTGGACAATGCAATGAGCGTGAGAAGTTCTGTAATTCTGGGGAGGTGATAAAAGGGCAGAAGTTTCCTCCTTACATTTATAAATGTTAGGATTTCTGTTGGTTTTGTTACATTTTCTTTTAAGCTAGCACCTCTATCTGTTATGCCCTTAAAAATCTTTTTGCATCTAAATAGAACTTAAACTTGTCTTATGTTGCAATATCTGTTAATCCATAAGTTATTTTTTCAACAGCGGGTCTACTGGCTAGTCAAGAATTTTTACTTTCTCTTTTGATACAAATTCATCACTACAGGGGTAAAACATGCTGTAGTGTATTAGATAATGAACTCTAAACATATCTCATTAATGATACAGTTTTTGTATCTTTGGGGACAAATTGTACACCTGTTGGCATATCTGCATCTGCAGATTACTCTTCCATTCATGAATGCTCTACAGTCACTCTACTAATATGCTAGTACAGCTCTTTGATAGGCAGTTTCCACTGTAGCTGATACATCAGCCCACCTTAGTTTTCTGCTTTTGACACTATTAGAAGTCAGTCTTTTGTAGAAACTTGTCCTACAAATATCCCATGACCCATTTGAGATCTCCTGTACCAGCATGAGAGGACATCAAGGCTTTGTCCTCTTAATGCATATGTTCATAAGCATATTTTGATTTCCTGTTTGCTCTTGTAGGTTTTGTGTTCTGTTTATGTTCTGTAACTGTTGTCTTGTCTGTCTGCAGTGACCTGTGGGATCCACCATCTTTGACACTGCTTTAAGTAGTGATAGCAGTTACTGTTCTCTTACCTAGCAGTGCCAGTGAAATGTAAGGGGGAAAGAAGAGAGGGTTTCTGAGTTAAGGTCATCTGAGAGATAGTCTAAAACCATAAATTGCTTTAACATGAGATAGTAATAGCCATGGGTACATTTGACTATAAATGCATTTTGGAATTAATTTAGTGCTCTAATCTGTTCACAGATAATTTGCAAAGAAATCCAATCAGTAGAACCATATTAATTTTTCTCCAGTATTTTCCAATTGTTTGTGCAGACAAATGTCAGCCTTACAGGAGATTTATCCTTTCTGTTTACACTTAAAACAATTATTCTTAGTGTGTGAATAATCATGTATAGTTTTAGTTTTTGATTAGTCAGTATTTGTAACAACAAAATCATTGAAGGGCAATGAATAACTACTAGTAAATACTATTTTTTCTTTCAGGACGTACCATCCTGTAAGTATAACCCTAAATATAGGCCAGTTTCTAAACATTATTTAGAATCATTGACATCTCTTTTGTCAGATTTCACCAAATGATCAATTATTTGCAATTCAGGTAAATCTTTGAGAGTACTGTACAAGGCAACAGTGAGTTTTATTCACAACAGTACTTTCCGTGATGTAAATAATTGCAACTAAGTATACATAATGGTAATTTTCAAGTCCAGAATGGTATTTTAGCATTAGCTTGTATGATGTGCTACAAAAATGCTGAAAAGAGGATTTCTTTTATATCTGCTACTAAAATCAGTATAACACTAACAGAGATTTTCTTTTGCATTTAATTTAGTTGCACAAAATTTATCTTTTGCTTCTGAGAATTGTAATGTTAAGTATCTTAATATAAATTACTATTTTAAAGAGGAGTCAGTTGAGATACGTCAATTTGGACATGGGCTAAGGGACATCAGAACTTGCAGCTTCCAAGTGACAGCTGTTGGGGTGACAGAGTATGACAATGAAAGAATCTCCCCATACATGTTTCTTTTTTGTTCTGACAACAGTAAAGCAGATTTCAGCAGAGTGATGTATGAAAATACCACTGCTTGATCAAACTTATTTGATATGGCAAAATAGGAGTAAGGCTTCTGTGTGCCCTTCCTTCTTGCCCTTGTGTAAGTAGATAGGTGGCTGGAAGATAAAGATCAGTAGCTATATGCCTACCTGTCTCTCTCTAATATATCTGCATTTTTGCTCATTAGGCTTCAAAGATATGTCAGATTTTTTTTAACATGGCTCAGGTACAGCATAGGACTTTTTAAGTCACCATCAAAATGAGACACTGGAAATGGATCCAATGTGCAAATACAGTTTTCTGGATCAGGCTCTGTCTTTTTGTGTACTGAAAAGGCTAATTCTGTGCTTCTTTATGTTACAGTATTGCACTTTATTGTTCAAAAGATAATCTTGCTGCTAAGTGATTTAATTTAGGGATTAAAGGAGAGAGAATAAAAATTTAACTTGTGACAAGAGATGGCAGAACCAGGCCTGTGGCAGAACCACAGAAGAGTCAGTAGATGCTTGGCACTTTCTTCTGTAGTCGTTAGGTAGATCTGACCTTAGTGCACAACAGGCTGTGTAAACAGCCCTGCCCAAAATCTGCCACATGACGCTTGGCTGCATTCACTGGTAATAGAACTCTTCTCCAAAAGTTGTCGGTGTAGGAGGGTAAAACTAAATCTGCTAATAACTCTTCCTGTATGTAGTTCGTAGTCTGTAGTGTGTAGGTCTATAATCCGTAGGTTAGTATTATTTGGTTTATGCTTCCATTTTCCTAGTTATTCGTGGTTTTTTCCTAAAGATGCCATCACTGCCTCCAGTTTGCTTCAGAAAACAGCAGGAAAGATCTGGAAAGGCAAATCAGTTCGCTACCCTACACTTAATTTAATCATTGACAAGTTGTTTTGATTGCTTTTCTCCTGGTTTTCTTCTGCTCTGGCTCTCTGGGGTAACACTGTTTTGAGGAGGTGAATCTGCATACCAAAAGGTTGACCTCAGAAGTGCCTGCAAATGAACAGCTTTTAATGTAACAGCCTTTCTCCTAACATTATTTGCTTTGTAGTAGGGTTTTGAGGTGCAGTGTGCACCAGTCCTGTGTGTCATCCTCCTACTTAAAGGCAATTTTGAGATTCCATGTTGTCCTGGAAGTGGACACATTGTTCACTTTGCAAGAGCCAGTAACACTGCAAACACTTTGTATTTTCACCATCCTGATTACCTTCTGCGGTCAGGAGAGCCCCCTGGTTTTTTACTCAAATCTTAGTGCTCTCTTTCACACTTTCTCCAGTGGGCCTCAGTCAGGAGATAACTGTTTATCTACCATGTGAGGGATGCACGCAGCCTTTCCAAAAGGTCCCCTCAGTGCCAGTTGTGCATTTTCCTCATTAGTTTTAAACCCTTGTTTTGCAGCAACTGATTCTTTGAACCATTAATCCTACCTAAGCTACACTTCACATAAGAAGACGCAGCATCCAGTATTAACAGGGATGCTCATTGACTGTCTGCTTTCAGTGATGGTATTCATAAATTTTCCAAGAGCACTAAATGTCAACTTCGGATATCTTTTTCCTCAAAGAAGGGCTTCACACTCCTATATTTTTATACCCGATCACTTTTTCTTAATCATCCTTTTTTCTTTATAGACAGAGTTTTATAAGTTTAAGAAACATTTATTTCAAAGTAGGGTTAGTAGTAAGACTGTCTACTGTCATGGTAGATCTAGATGAAAGTTAATGTAAAATCTCACAAGTGCTTATACTTTGTAGTTCTAAGTGTGTTGTTGATGGAAGAAAGTGATACACCAAATGTAATGATAGGGAAAACACTTTTTCACCTAAAGTTCTTTGTTTTCACAGATGATTTAGAACTTCATATTTGGATTGAAAAAAATACTTTATTTGCTATTCACCTAATGTTTTTGATGTGATTTTTTCTAGTTATATTTCTTGACCCTTGACCTAATGTTTGTTCTAGAGGTTGGGTTATGGTGTTATTTCCACTGAAGTGAGACAGATGTCTGTCTAATGTCAGCAGAAGTGGGACTAGGCCCCATGTATTTTTATTTATACATTATTCTGAATAATCAGAAACATGCCATTAGTGCCTATAAATTCATGTAAACTGTTATTTGCCCAAATCTGTTGATAATCACAAATAACCTCATAAATCCTAATATGAGATCAAATACTTAAATAATTTTTTAAAAATCCTATCAAAGTATTGAAAGTAGTTGTAATTATTTCATCTTGCCTGAAAAAAAGGCACTAAGGCAAATTACTGCCAGAAATAACTCAAGTAACCGCCACTGTTGAAATACACTAGAGGAAGTACACAACCTCTTAAAAGCAGGCAGTATTTGCATGAGAGCTGGACACTTCCTTGTGATTTTTTTTCAGTGGTTCAGGTGTTTTTTCCGTATCTTCAGGGATAATAAGAACTGGAGGCTCTCTATGACCTTTCTGGGAATTGCTGGTTCTCAGCATCACTCAGAATGTAACCTTTTTGTGAGAATTTTCTTGTCTGCTACTAAAATATCCGCTGCTTATGAGGATAAAGTATCCATTCCAGGTGTTCTTGCCATTCACTTGCAAAGTGCATCACTTAGGGCTTCTCAGAGCCTGTGACATTTAATCTGTCTTTTAAATGTGCATTTCTTAGGTGCTAAGCAGTAAGGAGAGTCTGTACTTCAGCCTCTTGCAAGTATCCTATTTCTACTTCTGCAAGGATAACGGAATGTTTTATTTGGGTTCCTGAAACAAAGCATTATTGTCATTAGTAGAATATGAGTGGATAACCGTGGGGGCTTTATTTTTCAGTATTCTCAGTGGCAAGCAAATCGCCCATGACTGGATGTGCATTTGCCAAGCATTTGGTATTGAGCCAGCTCTCTGCATAGGTGGAGATTTATATATGCAAAATAGTATTCCCCAAGAACACGTGACTGCTGTTGGATATCAGATCTTTGGCTTTGAAGTGGAGGGTCAAGAGTACATGTCGGAAGCCAGCAATGTCAGAGCCCAAGCTCTGTCTCAACGTATTTCAAGAACCAATTCATTTTCAGATCTGTTAGTTCTCACTATTTCCAAGAATTAAAAGTTGCAGATAGACCTCAACACGATGGCATTGGGAGAAGACTGGGAAAACCTCGCCCATTGTTTTGATCTTTGGCCACGTGTTGAATTGAGCGGCCTTTGGGACATAGGCCAAAGGGATCCAGACAATCCCACACTGGGATTGTCACCTCTGCGGCCATGGGTGGCCGCTGCTCGCAGAGCTGCAGCCCAGCCCCGCCGTGCCAGCGTGGGCGACCGCAACGCACCCTCACACAGCTGAAGGAGGAGACTCCATGAAGCCTTTGACAGTTTTGCTAGGACTTTCCTTCTGTAGATCATGGTCTCCTGCCTGAAATTGTGTTTATCACTGGAGTTACACAGCGTGTTGCAGCCACTTTCTCCCTAACAATAAATCCACCTATCCTTATGTAGGAAAAGTTTTGTTCCAAGATCAAAGGCACAATAAAGTCACCATAAAGATGCATGCAGAACCATATATAACATACTTCTTTTTAACCAGTAAATTTTTGGAATGAATGGTTTATGTATATTCCCTAAGATTAATTTACTCCCTCAAAATGACACCTTAAAATGAAAAAAATTGTCTAGATAACAAGAATCTAAAACTCTCATGAAAAGTTATTTGGTTTATGCATAGTTTTATTTTAGCCAGTTGAATTATGCATGTGATAAATAATTATTGAATCTTGGTCTTTAAATTATAAAATAATTTTATGAGAAATGATGATTCATTTGTTTAAAGGCTGTGTTCCTGTATACAATTTCAGAAATTTTCATATAGATTCACACATTATTTTGAAGATTAAAAGACTCTCTCTGTTTTTATAAAATTGTAAAAAAATAAGTAATAGTAATTGCATGTAAATATTTCATGTATTTACATACGAAGTTTGTTTAATAGAAAATAGTACCATTTCCTAATCTCATAAAATATTTCCTTTCCTGAAAAGTAGCAAATAAGGAATTGAGTCCAGTATCTTTTAGAGGATTTATGGTAATGCTGCTGAATTTAGTTGAGCATAAACAGCATGGTGAGCCCCTCAGGGTCTCTTCATTTTCCTGACACACTCTACTGCTGCCCCATTAACACTTCGTCTGTTAATGCCATCTACTCAGTTTAATGAGTATCTTTGAATTTGAAGTTCTTCACAAGAAACAATAGCTAAAATAACTGATGCACCTACTGTAGCTTTCAATAGTGTATATTATTCCCTTTGTATGTTTTTTAATAAAAAGTACATGTATATTCTTCAGCATCATGACATTTTCTTTAATTACAGTAGACGCTAATCACAAGCACTGAGTAGTGACTCCATATATGATGCTGTATCTATCTGTAGAAGGTAAATGCATGCTGAATAGCTGCTAAAGGAGACTTTTCCTTTTAAATTCATCTGGTTCATACTGACTTTTTAATGTGAAGAAGGAATAGTTCTGCTGGAGACTTTATGCTATCAAAGCAAAATATTTCTTCTAAGAAATCATAAGACAGAATGACTAGGTGCTGTTTTCTGGTACCTGTATTAATCCAGCTAACTGGTGTAAAAGATCAGTATGTGTCTCATTAGACTGGATTTCTAAAATGGAATTAATTTATCACACTCCTCGGTATTCATGAATCTTAAATTACTAAATAATAAGACATATTACCAGATGAGGACTCCACCCTATTTAAAGCCAGAATAATGTTGCACTGGGATGCATCATAGGATTTAAGAAAAATTCTGATTTTGCATTGACTATTAACTGATCAGCAAAAGTGCTCTAAATCACCTTAGATATTCAGTAGATCTGGGAAGTCTTTGGAAGGCCAAATAAAAAATCTGAATAATTGAATAAATTTCTGTTCTAGAAGATTGAGGCAATCAGTTTGATATTGAAACATGTTTTTGTATTTAATGCATTCATTGAAAGCATATTTTTAAAATATAAAACAACATGTGAGTGATTTTCTCTGTTCTGATAAGCTTGCTATCCTTCTTTAAAGTTTTTGTGTTTGTTTTTTTTTTAGAAAATGAGTCTGGAAGAAAATTGGTGAATCCAATCCAGAGGACGTACAAGCACTCTGACAGGCTCAGAGAGCAGAGTCTGTACCAAAGAGCAATTACCCCACCAAACGATTTCAGGTACAATTGACCTAAATATAGCACTCTCTTGAGATTATTGACAAGAGTTCGTTTCCTGTAGTGCTTTTCCCATTTGCTACCCCTGGTAACCACTGTGATCTTATCTGCTTGGTGCTGCATGACTTCTGAGATGCAGTTAAGAGTTCTGCTGTGCATTATCTTGAAACAGACAATTCATGCTAAAAGAGTCATTTGCAGTTAAATTAGATGATGCATATATTATTCTTGCTGCTGAAGATACAAAGCACAGGAATGAGTGCCTGAATCCTTTTAGACCTGGATGCACTGTAATTCTTTTTACTGTGAAATCAAAAAGGTAGTAATAATTAATTGCAAATTAATAGGAAATTTTATTTCATTAAAAAGTAACACTAGAGTCAGATTTGCAGGATGGATAGGTTGGAAAACTTGCTATTTCTTTCACTGTATATATATTTATTCATAAAGTGTGACTTCCCCTATTGTCATCCTACTGTCTCCAGGCAATCCCAGTAGTTCTCATATGCTGGCATGAAAAACAAATGAGTGTATAAATTGAGTGTGTAAGTGTACAAGATGTGGATGAAGTGAATTCAGAGGCTTGTAAAGATAAAATCCATTTTAGTTTTGAGGAATGCATTTTTCTAAAGCATTGCTTGCAAACGTGTTTAAAATGCTGGATATATTTGCATTCCATGTATGTGGAATATAGAGAAAATAGATGATGTTCCCTTGGTGTTCATCCTAGAGATTTTTTCTTGGATCATTTTTCTTCTGCTGAATTTTTATTTGGAAAATCCATACATCGTCCAGAAATTCAGAAGGCTGGTATCTGATTCCATGCTGAGCAGCTGTTGGGGGGCCATTTGTCACAGACCTTTATGAGCTAATATCACAGGACACAATTGTGCTGTGATTTTCCTGCATATTCCCCATGTTTTCCCAAAAGAACACTGGAATACTTTTATTTTATTAGTAGTGTAAACTCTGCTAATAATCATAGGTCCCACTCTTCAAAGGAAACTCAAGAAGAAGTTCAGTTGGAAGCTGAATTATTTATAAGATAGAGATATATATACACTATATTCGTCTACTGACTTGGTTCCTTTGATGGTGATGGACAGCAGTTATAAATGTAGTTAAACTCAGAAATTCTATACTAAAATAAGATGAAGCATGAATCTATTTGCATTAGACAGTAATTAATTTATTATAGGGAAAATTTGGATTAGATGTAGAAGAAAATTTACCTCTGATTTATGTTTTACCAATTTACTTTAAGGAGTTGATGAGACACAGTATATCACAGTGGCAAAGAATAGTAATTTGAAATGGAAGTGTAAGAAGAAAGCAGTAAAAGAATATATGAAGGTGGGATGAGAATATGCAGGGCATGATTAAATGGATTCTCAGCTCAGGTTGAGCTCATAGAACTTCTTGTGCTACAGTTTGGGATATGAGGAGTCTGTATAGTGCTTTCTGGTGGGCTGCTAAAGAAAATAATTTTGAAGTTTGAGATGTCAGGGAATGTACATGAGGAATTTAAATGGATTAATGAAAGGATCTTTCTGTTGTAGGGTCTTCTACAGAACAAGACAATTAAGGAACATGGGTTTAGGGGTGCAAAAAATAAATCAGTCCTGCCCCAATACAAAGAGAGAGAGAAAACTCATATGTTAGCAGCAGTGCCGGAGTCTAAATTGAAATATTTACCTTCTCACATTTGGTATTTTGCAAAAAGAATTTCTCATATTGACTCTTGAAGTGCTGCAAGGGCTTAACCTTAAAACTTGCTGATGTGATTTTTCCCATTTTCTTTTTGCCATTTTCTTTTAGATAAAATGTATCTAAAGCTTGATTTTTTTATCAGCAGAGATTATCAAATGCACACATTTTGTTAATGATTATCTTGACATTTCAGAGACCTGACATGGCTGACATACAAACAGTTGTACATACTATAGATGATTAAATCAGTTTTAAATTTAGAAATTAATGCTAGAGAAGCCCATTTAAACTCACTTTTCTGTGTTAATGGTCTTTATGAGGATTGCTCACTTCAGCTGATAACAGGTAGAAACATCATCCTGGGCCTTGTATTAAGCTTCATCTTGTAATAAATTATGGACCCAATGAAAGGGCATCTTAAGCATTTTTATTATAGTTATTTTACATCTTGAAGGGATGTTCTGGTCCCTTACAGGATGCAGACCTGTAGAGGACAGTATCACAGATTAGGGATTTCATACTTGCTTCTGTATTCAGTTTGCCCTGCCATGGTACTGGAAAGACATAGTGAAGCAACCCTAATTAGGCAATGTAGGAATCTCTGGTATGCAACATTTTTCTTAGCCAGCTTTATATTATTTCTGCTTGTCCTATGGTGCCACAGGGAATGAGAAAAATCTGACCCATTAATTAGAGAATTATCTTAGAGTTGGGAAAGATGAGTTCAGGTTTTCCTTATGCCACAAATTTTCTACAAGACACCTAAATATTGACCAAAATTCATCAAGACCTAATAATCAGGGATTGTGACTGTACTTCCTCTGCTTTTGAAGCAGAATCATGTGTCCTTCCTTGTTTCTGGCATCTTAGTTACCCCTTTTAAATAATTGAGTAGTCAGAAATCCTCCCTCCCCTCATTAGCTGAAGTGAATTTTATGCACTTCTCTTGTCGTACTGGTCTTATGTGAGGATATTGATGGAATGGCAGGGATGCACAAAGCAAAGTAATGCCTGATGTTAGTTCAGGTAGAGTATTACAAAGATGCTGTCATGGTGACAAGTTCATATTAGCTCTTGGCAGTGTAAGTCTTCCTAGTACCTTCTGAAAAAGCAAAGTTCATCAATCAAAGTGTAACATGTTGCTAAATTTGCAGTTTATAAATTGTCACTATAAATGTAAGTAGTAGGAATCATCACATAAAATTGTACTTCTTTTTCTTTGTCTCTTTCCAGACTTAAATGGTTTAAAAAATGAGGCAGTAGGATCTTTAAATTGCAGTTTCTAGGCAGCATTTCTGCTCCTGTGCACAGGCGTGACTGTTCTATTGCATGGCCCAGCCAACTGTGATTGATCATGGGCTGCTGCTGATGTTAGCATGCCAAAGAGAACATGTTACATTAAAGGTAAAAATGCCAGGGCAGGGGCATACCACCAGTAAGAATTAGAATAAAATATTCTTCTGTTTTATTGGATACATAGCTCAGCCTGCCAGAATATCTAATCCCTAAATCATCCTGAAAATTGATTGGGTTATAAAATCAAATTAAACCTGCTATGAAAGACCATGGTCTCTCTTCACTACGCTAGCAGTTGTGTGTATAAATCTCAATCCCAGATCAAGGGTAATACACCACATAAGTAAAAATGTTTTTAAGAGAAAGCTGATGATGATAGAGCTGATTGCTTTTGTAGCAAACATTTGGAAAGTATTGGAAAAAATAATTCTACTAGATCATTACAGCTTCTTAATGTTGAATCCCTCCTTTTCTCCTACTTCAACATTTTCTTAAGAAGAGTTATCATGTAGCTTTATTTTTATTAGTTTCTAGTTTCTGGTTTTTAGCTTTGTTATGTGGTCTTAAATGATTTTATTGTCCTTATGAATATTGGGTACTAACTTCTGGTGGGCAAAAGAAATCTTAGCACCCATAGGCAGATTTTGCCTTCTTCCACTGCAGATGAATGACTGTGTATTGCTCTAACTGAAGTATTCCTTCTGAAGCCAAAGAAGACAAAAGACCAATTTGAAAGCCAAGTGAAGTTCAGAGAAAGACTTAATTGATCAAATAGGGTTTGGGTCATAGTTTAGTTAGGTCAGGACTATGCTTCTTATACAGTAGAAATAAAGCTTTTTTTAACAAGTCTACATATAAAAAGAGTTTCACATACTGAGACAGAAGAAATGCAGAAGTACATTTTTACAGCACTTCATTTATCTTAAGTGCACTGAAGAATGGGATATGACAAAAACTATAAAGATTTTTATCCAATAAGTAGCTAAAGCCAAGAGAAGGTACATGTTTCCTAGCCAATAAAAGCTAGAAAGAATCTGTTTTAAAAAGAATTTTTAAAAGTATGGCAGGAGGACAAAGCTATGAGCAGATTCTTATAAGTTCAGCAGTCCTTTCTGTGTACAAATACAAATAGTTTTTGACTCTCTATTAATGTTATTGCAAACAACATTTAAAGAAAGTAGTATACTCTAAAAATTTCCTTTCTTCTTCCAGATACATTTTTGGGAAGGTGTAGAGGGAGTACATGCTACCATTTCATGATCGAGTTGCTCCCCTGTGGTTTGGGAGAGACCAGTCTGTGCTGCTCAGCAGCTCCCAGTAGTACTATCCCCACATGACCTTGTGGATGGGTTTCTATTTCAAAATCATACAGAAGTTAACTATTGCTGAAAATAGCATTCACTCCTGTTTTGCTCCATTCATAGCTTCTGGGGTGAAATTTATCTGTCCTAATGTAATGTCTTTTCTATCAAAATTATCTTTGGCTAGGCTGCCTTTATAGTCAATGGAGAGAAACAGACACTTTTAGGGCATGATTCATCTCCTTGGAAGGTAGACATCTAAGTAGGTCAGATGAATCAGACTGTACAATAGCATATTCCTTACTAGAGAGAATAAAGGAAACCTAGGGATCAGCTTAGATGTTGATGCTTATATTGCAAATATCTAAAGTTAAGTGAAATGAACTTTATGTCTATAGGAACTGAGTCAGAGTTCGGAGTCAGAAGAAAAAAATCCTATTCTTCAGGAAGCATGCTTTTCTTCAGAGCTCATGGTTTCAGTGCACTGGGGTGCATGTTCATAGTCGTAGTCATGAGGTGATAAATGAAAAAAAAAGCATTACACCCCCTCCTTCTCCTAACTTAATATTTTAAGGTGTGATGATTGAGTAGACTGAATTTTGTGAATAGGTAACTTGTATACATTTATCATCAGTGATTCCACTGGTTCCACGGTGGCATAATTTTTTTACTAGTCTGTGTTAATAATCAGTATGTACGTGTTTTCAACATGGTTTTGGTTAGTTCTTGTGAACCATTTCAGCACCAGATACTTTTTTCTCAGTCAGAAACTTCTGCAAGGAGAAAGAGAAGATAGGCATTTTATTTAGGGTAGTAGACTAATTTAAATTGTTCTTCCATAATAAGCATTACTGTTAGTGCCAGAGTTTCACTAAAAGCCCCAGTAGATGAGGTGGTTAGTGCAGACATACCTTAAAGCCTCCACAATGAATATTTTCAAGTGCTAATAAATGAGTTTTGCAGAAAAGATCTTCATTTTGGTTGTGTTTGCTTGATGTATCAACCATAATCAATAAAATGGAATATACAAGAATGAACATTATTTAGTATATATTTAAAACGCAAAATCATCAAATAAACACTCACCTAAACACCGATGAAGCTTTTTCATATGCTGCTCTTCTCCCTTGTTTGTGAAACTCCAGATCCAAGGAAACCTGCAAGACTTTTGTCAGATGCATACCCAGGAGTAGCACAAGGATGACAGCCTGGAGTAAGCAGATTGCTAGTGAGGCTAGCAGGTGCCAAAACATGCTGTTTCATGACCCAGTGTAAAGATGCCAAAAATAATCTTGAATGTACTTCAGTAAATAAAATCAAAAACCCCTCAGGCTTTAGAAATGAAGTATGTAGAACTGTCTGAGATTAAGCAAGAAACTTTAAGTCAGAAGGCCAGTGTTCTAATGTTTGCCTTGCAACAGATTAGCTGTGTTCAGGTAGTGAGACGCTTTGGCTAAAATCCGTATTTTGCTACGTAAATAGAGGGCATGGTTTTCAAAATGAAGTGGGAGCAGAATTACAAAGTATTCCACAGATAAAAACATGAAATGAAGTTGAATACCATGGAAATGCTGACTGAATATCTACCTTGTTTCCCCTGTCTTTCAGAGTCATAGTATTTAGCTGTCCTCATTTATGGTAATTTCAAATGCATAAACAAAAATAAAAATTGCTTTGTAAGTTCAAGTATTTTAAAATCACTTTATCTTCAAGTGCAAGTGTTGTAAAATTACTTTGTGTAAAATCACTATATCACTGACCAGGTTGCTCAGAAGAGTGCATCCTTGGAGGTGTTCAAGGCCAGGTTGGATGAGGCTCTGAGTAACCTGGTCTAGTGAATGACAACCCAACCTATGGCAGGAAGTTTGGAATGAAATGATCTTTAAGGTCCCTTCCAAGCCAAATCTTCCTGTGATTCTATGACCTTACTGTTAAAGGTAAAAGTAGACTCATAGCTATGGAACATGTTTGTATGATCAACCTGAAAACTATTTGCTATAGATCAAGATCTAAATGTCCATGTTAAGCAGTTGCATTTAACTTTAAAGACAGCAATACCAGGACTGTGCTAAGTGAACTTTAACTTGCAAAAGGCACTGTGAGAACACTGAAATAGTCAGTACTCTGTGTTTGGTATGTAGAATAAGATCAATGCAATAAAATATATATCTGATATTGATATGGAGTTAGGGGTGAAAAGCATCTAAAAAAGCAGCTGAGAAATTTAATTTGCATTTTAAATATTGTATTTAATTTTGAAATCCTTCTGGCACTGTAGACCTTTCCATATCTGCTGCTGATTGTATATTATGTAAGATATCTAAAAGTTTCTAAAAGGTAAGGGATAGTAATTATCATAGAATCCTAGAGTATTCTGGTTTGAAAGTGACCCACAAGGATCATTGATGTCCAGTTCCTGGTCCTGCACAGGACCATCCCAAGAGTCACACCATGTGTCTGACAGCATTGTCCAAATTCTTGAACTCTGTCAGGCCTGGTGCTGTGACCACTTCTCTGGGGAGCCTGTTCCAGTGCCTCTTCCAGTGTTCCAGAATCTTTTGCGAACAGCCAACTTAAACCTGCCCCAGCACAGCTCCATACCATTCTCTCGGGTCCTGTCACTGGTCATCAGAGAGAAGAGATTGGTTCTTGCCCCTCTTTGTACCCTCCTGAGGGAGCAATGAGGTTTACAGCTGAGACAGAGGAATTAAGATGGCTATGGTTTGACAATTATGACCAGAATGATGATTGCTGTAGTTCATAGACACCCAAAGAAGTGCCCATGTGCTAAAATTTTCAGTGTGAAAAACTATTTTGATGGTAACAAGTACTTCATCTAAAAATTTGTTTATGAATGCAAACCTAAGGAATCTAAAATTCAAGAGGTAAGGTATATTAAATGATGCAGGAGTGACAGGAATTTAACGTTCTCAGGTTACACTGTGTATACAGTGTATATTCTGAAGTACCCACTGAACTGGCTCTGTGTTCTTAATGTAAGAGATTAGAAAAGCGAAATCTTCCATGTGGTCTGTCTGTTCATCAGCAAGACAGAAAACTTATCCCTGGTAAGCCAGGCAGTGCACACAGAAACAAAAACAGGAAGCATCCTTTAAAACTGAGGTTCTACCTTCAATATGTAGCCATATATTACAAATGGGATGGGTCATGTCTTTG